>VZRQ01009360.1:962473-1004429 GCA_013397975.1 Machaerirhynchus nigripectus | reverse complement strand
CATTCAGCCCATTGGCGAGGCCGCGCCGCCGCCGCCTATAAAGGGGCGTCCGTGCCGGCACTCGGCAGTCACACAGCCACTCTCCCGCCGCACTCGGACGGAGCGGAGGAGAGCGGAGCCGCGCAGCACCCAGTAGGCACCCTCCGGCACAGCGCACGCCGCAGCCCCGTCCGCGCCGCCGAGGAGATCCGTCCTGCGGGCAGCTCTCGGCTCACCTCGGCTCACCTCGCTGCCCGGCAGCCCGACGCCGCTGCCTGCCCGACGCCGCCACCTCGCCGCCCACAAGCCGCTGACCGCTGCAGGATGGTCCCCAACACCTTCGTCCCGTTCGCCGTAGCCCTGCTGCTCGCTCTCCTCAGCCCGGTAAGTGCTGCCGCCCGCGGCACCGCCGCGCCTGCCCCGTCCGGGCGGTCCCGGCGGCGGCTCTGACGCCCCCCCTCTTTCCCTGGCACTTGCAGGAGGCTCAGGGCCAGGAGTGCAGCGGGCAATGCCAGTGCGGCGCAGGGCCTGGCCCCACCTGCCCCGCCGGCGTCTCCCTGGTGCTCGACGGCTGCGGCTGCTGCCGCGTCTGCGCCAAGCAGCTGGGCGAGCTCTGCACCGAGCGCGACCCCTGCGACCACCACAAGGGGCTCTTCTGCGATTTCGGCTCCCCTGCCAACCGCAGAATCGGCGTCTGCACCGGTGAGTGGGGGCCGGGGCTGCCGCCCGCCGCGGGGACAGGGACAGGGTCCCGCCGGGCAGGGAGCGGGGGAAGTGGGAATCTCCGAGACTCCCTCTCGCCTGACTCACGCTCTGCCTCCTGCCCCTCGCAGCTCGGGACGGCGCCCCGTGCGTGTTCAGCGGCATGGTGTACCGGAGCGGAGAGTCCTTCCAGAGCAGCTGCAAGTACCAGTGCACCTGCCTGGACGGCGCGGTGGGCTGCGTGCCCCTCTGCAGCATGGACGTCCGCCTGCCCAGCCCCGACTGCCCCTACCCGCGCCGGGTGAAGCTCCCTGGAAAGTGCTGCGAGGAGTGGGTCTGTGATGAGGCCAAAGAGCAGACTGCCGTGGGACCTGCACTCGCCGGTGAGTGGGGGGGGGTCTCTGCAGATGGCAGCCAGAGGAAAGGGGCACCCTGCCTGGAGGCTGAAGGCAGCGGGCTGGGTGGACACAGGGCAGAGTCTGGAGGGCTGCAGTTAGTGGAATCACCCCACAGATTTAGTGTAGCTGCCTGAATTTCTCAGGGAAAGGAAGAAGCAAAAGAAGAGGACTGAGGTCAGGCAGTGGTCTCATTTTGGTTTTATGCCTCCTGCAGCTTACAGACTGGAAGATACTTACGGTCCAGACCCAACAATGATGCGTGCCAACTGCCTGGTGCAGACCACAGAATGGAGTGCTTGCTCCAAGACCTGTGGCATGGGTATCTCTACCAGGGTCACCAATGATAATGCCTTCTGCAGACTGGAGAAACAGAGTAGACTCTGCATGGTCAGACCTTGTGAAGCAGACCTGGAGGAGAACATCAAGGTAAATACGATTATCTTTATGTATGCTGTACTAGGATGCTTCCATCCACTAGCAAAAGGACAGTGACCAAAAGTGCAGTGCTGACAGGTAGTCAGTTTCAAGTGGTTTTCTTTGAAATTTGAGTTTTGCCCTAGTGGTGATGACTATTTACAATTAAGTGTCCTTAGTTTTCTCTCATGCTATATTATGGCACTGTACAAGACAATCTTGCCTAATGATAATACAGTAAGGATTATCATGCCTGCTCGCCCTTAACTTGTAAGCTTAGTGTGCTGTGTGAAAGCATACCTTCTAAACATCTTGTATTCACTTCTACCCTAACAGAAAGGCAAGAAGTGCATTCGTACCCCCAAAATCTCCAAGCCTGTCAAGTTTGAGCTGTCTGGCTGCACCAGTGTGAAGACCTACAGAGCTAAGTTCTGTGGTGTCTGCACTGATGGGCGCTGCTGCACACCCCACAGAACAGCCACCCTCCCTGTGGAGTTCAAGTGCCCTGATGGGGAGATCATGAAACGGAAAATGATGTTCATCAAGACCTGCGCGTGCCACTACAACTGCCCTGGAGACAATGACATCTTTGAGTCTCTGTACTACAGAAAGATGTATGGAGACATGGCATAAAGCCAGAAGGAGACGCTAAGTAGATTCTCAACTTGAACTGATTTGCATCTCATTTTGTAAACATGATTCAATAGCACAAGGTATTTAAATCAGTTTTTTTTTTTTTAATTTCAACAAACTGCTCCATGTGACTTAAGACAATTTTTCTACTGACCCCAAATGGTGGTTTGAAGAAGAACGTAAAATGGACAGTGGGACCACAGCAAGACACAGCTTCAGAACATGTTGTTCCTGAGGTGGTGTGATGGGGTTGAGGGAAATAGGCAGGAAAAGCAGATTCAAGCAAATGTTCCCTTAATGTGGTACAGCGTGCTTCATTTAGTAGTGCAATTGAGAAGAGACCATTAGCATGTTTGCTGGAGCTGGCTTAGAGACAGCAACAGCTGGAATGCAAACACCCAGCAAAGTGCTAAGAAGAAGGTGTTCTGGTAGTCAGGACAGTAATGTTTCAGCTCTGACACTCTGATTTGGATGGCTTGGCCTACAAGAATCAGAATCATGTCAATTAGACTGGACAGCTTGTGGCAGTTAATTTACCTGTAACAAGCTACTTTTTATGAATATTGTAAATACTGTGTGTATATATATTTGTACAGTTATCTAAATTAATTTAAAGTTTTGTGCTTTTGTTTAATGCTTTGAAAGTTCAATGATAGCCTTCTTTTTTGGAACAAGATAGGTAAGATTTAAAGCTTGTTTGACAATGCATTCAAAGCATGAAATAGATACTCTAGTGGAAATTGTTCAGATAGGGCCAAACGGTGAGTTGAGGTCAAGATAAAGTTGAGGTGCCTGTAGTGTTACAAAGCATTTGCCTGGCAATATGTGTTTACTTACTATTTTATAAGACAAGTGGCTTTAAGAAAAACAGCTGTTCTGTAGCTCATCAGTCTTTCCACTTGAGCATTTGTTTCTTTCTTTGACTATGGCTCTTTTTGGACAGTTTATTTGTTGAGAAGTGTGACCAAAAGTTACATGTTTGCACCTTTTTAGTTGAAAATAAAGTATTTATATTTTTTATATAAACGGCTTGGTATTTCATTTATCTTTAGTCTCCACTATTTCTTAGCATATTTCTAAAAGGACTTGGCTTTGCACTAGATGAAAATCAAGTAATGTGTGGTGGGTTCTTTGTCCAGAAGCACATACACTTAGGAATAAGCTAATGATTTACTAGTGAACCAACTGTAGTTTGTTACTCTTCTGAATTGAAAGTGGAGGAAAGGGCCAGGCTTGCTTTGCCAAGCCCAGTATGGCATTAGAAAGTGCAGCAGGTCTCTCATGCATCACATGTGGTTTGAAGGGAGCCAGCTGGTCACCATGGTATTCAACTGCTGCTGTAATACACCACACAACATGCTTAATTTCATTGAGGTGTCCCACTTGTCAAGATTTGTTTTCAGCTAAGGCAAGGAAAATACTTTCAGTTACTAAAAGCATGGCAGTGGTTCTTGACTCTAGAGTCAAATCCAGAAGTCCAAAATTTGGTACAATTCTCAGGGAAGAGCTAATGAGTTGTATCATAAAATTCACAGCATACTACGGGTTGGAAGGGCAATTACCTGGATTATCTTCCTGCTTGCTGACCAGGCCAAATCATTTTACGTGATGGTTCTGTGTAAAGTGTCCATAGGTTCAGACTCTAGCAGGCCCAGATGAGAAGTATTGTAAGAGCTACACATTTTGATAATGGTCCAAACATTCTTCTTAGATAAGCAAAAAGTAGTGTAAGGACAGTTGTGAGTCACTTGCCTCATCCCCCTGAAGCTAAAAGAAAAGCTTCAGTCCCACGCTGGGTCCTACATTAATAACAGAATTCTTTTGTCCCTATATTAAGACAAGGAGATTCTTTGAGTTCAAAATTAACCTTTGCACTAGAAGCATTAGTTCTTGTTTTCAGAAAAAAAACATGCTCTCCAACAAGAATCCTTTTCAGGCAAACAAGTTCAATCTGGAATTTCCTGGTGCTGAAAGAGTGTTAGCTTACAAAAATGTCCATCCTTGCTGAGCACCTTCCAATCCCATTGATTTCAGCTAGCATTAGGAGCAAATCAGTGTAACACCAGCTTTGACTAATGATGAACAACAGAGCCTTAAACTAATGGGAAGTCAATGGGAGTCTTGCCAGTGGCCTCACCAGGCTTTGCTCAAGGCCATAGAAGTATTTTCCCTTCCTCTGAAAAATACGAGGAATTCTCCTGGCATGAGGAAATGGCTTTTTATGTCCCATACTAAATATTTTTGGGTAGCCTCTGGCTCTTATGCTCCCTGAGACTCTCCAGCATTTTTTCTCTATTTTTTTTTTCAGGTTATGAATATGATACAGCCATTCAGTTCACCCTGGAAACAAATCAAACACTCGTACAACAGCAAGGACTGGTTGCCTGACTGTGACTGTGGCTCCACCCCCAAATAACAAGAAAACTATCATTTCTAGTTCCAGCAGGGACAGGATGTACATGGACTTCATTCATAACCATCGCTATAGAAGCTCTCAGGATCAATAGAACAGAAAGAAGCACAATGCACCTGGCAGGTTGGGATGAATTCCTGTAAGAGATGGGGTGTTTACAGCACTGCTTAAGCCTGTTGAGGAACAGCTCTGTCTTGCAGTCTTTTACAGATTGGTATCAGATATTATAATGAATGACGTTTCCTAGTAACATCATTCCCCTGAGCCTCATGTCCATAGGCCCATGAGATTCACTCATGTTCTGCTCCCAGCTCTCTGCTGCGTGGGCTGCATCGCCAACACCTAAGCCACACAACACTGTGGCATCCCCTGGTACTGTCCTCCAGCTGTGCCTGGCAAAAAAGGCTGGAGGGTCAGAGAGCAGGGCTCTAGGTGAGGAAGGGCTGTCTGAAAGACACTCGCAAAAGGGCTCCCCCAAGAGCAGCCCAAGACCACTACCTATCCTCTCCCTGATTATGAGATGATGAAACTGCCTTGCCTGCCATCTGACACGTTGTTGCACTGTTCCACAGGCCAGCAGGGCACAGAAGAGGCCTGTCAGCATATTTTAATAGTGTTTTGCTGTTGCCACTGTGAATTAAAATAAGGGAGCATGCTACATATGCAAATCTGTTAAGCAAATTGTTGCTCTCCCCTGAGCATATCAGGGATCATAAATCTCAGGTATGCATTATAATTACTACTGCACTCCTTTTTCCAGGAACATGTGTAGTCTTCTGACAGAAGCATACATTTTACACCATTTCACAAGTGTTAAACCTCTGAAGGTTTTATCTCTGAAGGTAAAGAAATTTAAATACTTTGTTGTAAGCTCTCCTAGAGGTGTAAGTAGGCATCATACTGTTTGTAAGACTTTCTTTCAAAGGTATCCTGGGAAAAAGGAGCCCTTGTGTGGAATTTATGGCATCTTAAATGATGGCTACAATGTGGGCCTTTCAACCGTAAAGAAGTTTCCTGATTTCATTCTTTGTGCCTAAGATGCATAGATGGAAGAATAAAAACTTGAGTTCAAAAGTCCGAAGTCACTTACATGGAAGACAACACTGGTTCACTTTCCTTTCAAAATACCTTGTTTTGGAAGTTTGCTTTTGGTTGTTTGCATCCTCAGAAAATCCTATCGTTCAGGTTATGAACTGTACTTTTAAAATATTTTATTCATATATGAAAGTATATTAATTCTAATTACTAGCTCCTTAGAATGGATCTCCAGCTATATTAATAATATAGTTGGCAAAGAATCACTGTAAAGTCAATACTAATTTAATAAAAGATACTCAATTAAATATTAAACAGGAATTCAAGGTGGCTGGAGACCAGAGTATCAAATACTTTGAAATAGTTCTAAGCCATCGTATTTCAGATTTTTGTACCATAACACTTTTGCATGGATTTGCAGCTTAGCTTTCTAACACAATACAGATGTGAACAACAGACACGGATTATAGCCCTTTCATATGAAATAGGCTCTACTCTCCAGATGGAAATTTGTCAGATTCCTCAGAGCTAAGACACATCCAAAAGACACTAGTTAAAAAAGTCTTCAAGAATGAGCCACTTTTAATGATCCACAACCACACAGGAACAAATAAGTCTTTGAACAGTATCCAGTTGTTTGTCTCACAAAGACAGGGACTCAGCTGAGAAAACTGACTTTTGGACACCACTAGAAATAGCATACTCTTTACTAGATCAGTTGTATTTTTTTTTCACATAGCATAGCTTTTTCAGACCTCTCACTTGAAGAAAGCCCTCATTTCATTACACTGAAAAGGACGTTAAATGTAAGAAGGAACGGTAATATTCTTACCTGAACATATAATAATTCAACCATTCTGACTTTGTATCCTACCACCAAAAACCTAAGTTCTTTAAAAACAGCGCTTAAATGTGGCTTTAACTGATGTTATACTATGCCTACATATGGAAGTAGTTAGCAAGGAGAAGTTGGGATGAAATACCAGTGTAAGGCTTTGCCCAAAACCCGAGAAGAATCTGAGAGAGGAAGTAGTTCAGTTAACTTATTTTTCCTCTAATTTTCCACTTTTTTTCCTCCCTGCAGTTCCTTTGATTCATGTCCATAAATGGACATACCAAAAGCCACTACATTCTCACAGTGTTTTTCAGCCTGCCTGGAACCAGGAAATACCAGGAATTTCTTCAAGGAACCTGTTCCCAAACTGTACTAAAGCCTTCAACACATTTAGCGTTTGAACAAAGTTTTGAAGCATGACTAAGGTCCCATCTCCACTGCACGATTCAGCATTGCTGCTGCATCAGAGAACAACTGCTTGCAGTCATTAGTGCTGGCCCTGGCTTTTTCAGCTCTTCTTTGTGCTAGTTCAAGCCCACATGCCCAGAGCAGTGAATTTGGGCCCATTCTGAAATGTCCCACCCTGAAACATCTGGCTGCATATTGTGGCAGCATTCCTCAGCTCCTGTCTGTTACTGGGACAGTGCCAATTGTGGGACTATTTACATTTGCTTAATGGTAAGTAAATTCAACACTGATAGTAGTATAATGGTGTTTATGTTGTGAGGAACAAAGCGTTTTACAGCCTCCTGAGCAGGACCAAAAGGTTGCTAACACGGTACTGCAGTGCTAATACAATCCAGTGGTGCCTCCATTCATTACTCAGCCCCATTAATTGAGCCACTGAAAGAAATGCACAATCCAAATAAACGTTTGTTGGTTTAAATTAGACCTATTAAAAGCAGGTATTTAACAGCTTTCAGCAGCTACAAAATATGTTTTCCTGCTCCAGGGCTGAATGCTAAGAACCAGCTTTTCAGCCAGTTTTCAGGACTCAGGTCAGCCTAGCTAACTCACGTAACTGCAGTCAGATTGGTTTAGACCACCTGTGATCCAAAATCCTAAGGCTGTACAATTTTAGGGGAACTGCATGGGTCTATGTGCCTTGGAGGGCTCCTGGGAGGACACAGGCCTACTCCTGTGGCGTCTGCTGGGCAGTAAGCACTTGCAGAAGCACAAACTGCACAAGATAGTATTCTGTAAAAAGCTAGAATTACAACCTAGTACGACCTACTAGGGAACTGATAAGCCAGTGTATCTGGTAAATGAAAGCGAAAGACAAGGATTCAAAATAGTTCTGAAATATTATTCAAACTTTAGACAATGTAACATCTGTATTGGAAGGTATTGGATATAATCTTAATACACTGTGATATGGTGTTAAGTATGCTTTTTTAGTTACATATTTTTTAAATCATGCAATGAAGAAACCCCAAATCTTTACTCTTAACCAAAGAAGAAGACATTTAATGTGTTCTGATGAGGTTCATCTCATCATGAGCTTTCTAATTTAGCATACTATGCTCTGAAGGAACTTACTCTGCCCTAACTCTCAGGCTTTGGTTACATCACGTGCACTGAGCCATTCACTGATCCAAGAACAGGTATGGCCCAGCCGACATCTGTAATACTCTGCTGTCACTCAGCTTCACTCTCAGGTGGAGAGGCTGGCAAGAGGAGAGGAATGTAAAACAAGAGAAAACAGATCAGCTAAACAGGTAACTGTACCTCTGGGGTTCAGCTTCACAGACAAGAGCAAACCAGAAAGATATTACTGTGCAAAATTTGCACCCTCTTATCCATGAATCAAGAGCAAGAGAGAAAGGTGTATTTGTGGAAAAGCATGAGAATAGTTGAGGACTACTACGTCCTGTAAAACCAGAGAGTAAAAGTACACAGTCTTGCTGAGACAGTATCCTCACAACTTTCCAAATTCTGCGACCCTAAGGATGGTCAGTGTCAAAGCTCACCAATCTCAGTAGAAAAAAGCATTTGTTTTGACTTAATGCTCACAAACACCACACATGCTAGAGAACAAACATGCAGAGCAATGGAAATAAGTAAGAAGTCATATTTGGCCTTTTCCATTTATATATATTGTTTTAATTCTAGGCTTGTTGTGAGGTTAAAAGTCCAAGGTCAGTAAGTTGATCAAGTTTCTGAAATCTAATGTATTAGGAGTTAATAAAGAAAGCCAGCTCATCTTATCTTGGGAATTGCCAAGAGTGTCTCACAGTGGGTTTCCCCATCAAACTCTTAGCTGTAGTTGCCCATCTGGGGGAATCTGCTGAGGTTTTTCTTCACCTATGACTCAAAAGATTTTCATATGATGGCATAGAAATGAAATATTTCTTTCCTTCCATTGATTCTTCCAGCCACAGCTCCATAGCCAGTTAGTAGTCACTTTGGAAAGAACTGCATAGATAAGAATAAGCCCCAGCCAGTGACCTTGAGTGGATCCCAGCATAGCTAATACCTGTGAAAAGTCACCTGAGATTGGTATTTCAAGCAAAAGCGGCCTTTGGCTTTTCTTGCTGTGTTAGAGGTACAGCATTGCTGCTTAACCTTATGATCCACAGGAGTACTAAAGAGATTTACTAGATCAGTTGTATGAGCAGTACTTGAGAGTACTAAAGAGTACTAAAGACTAGAACTGCCATTTTACTTTACAGTCATTTGATTACAGACACCAGGAAATGCTGTTAAAGAATTGGTAATGTTAGCCCACTTCACGAGAGGATGCCTGACTTAGAACTAGTCAACATGGAATACATCTTGAGTAGGGATATTCTGTGAGGTCTGACCTCACACACACACTCAAGCACTGACACATGCAGACGTCCCCACTGGAGCCTTCTGTATTATGTAGCTGTTCTCATGAAGATGTAGTTATAATATAAATGTGTCACCTTAGACAATATTCTTCTCTACAAATGCGAGTATGCTCATGTTACCCTTTGGATAACTGTATGCAATGGGGATTTTTAGTTCTGGCTTTTCTGACTTCTGCAAGAATATGATGAGCATGGTAAATCTTGGAAGCACAGCCAGCCTTAAGAGTGCAAGGACCATCTGGGTAAGAACTTGGGTTTTGTATGAAGAAACAGTGGGCTTTCTACATGCAGAAATAAAGCAAGACTCTTCTGTCCTTAAGAGTGCTTTAATTTCACACCGTTGAAAAGCAAATTAGAGACTATTTATGTAATGTTTTCTTTGGCTTCTGCATGGCATTCTCCACAGACCTTATCATAAAACAATTTAGAAACAATATGTATATTTGCTAACAGCCACACACAGACATATACAATGGCCCTCTCAACACAAATCAGACACAAACAAGCAACTGGATGACAAAATCTCTTTGTGCTGTATGGTGACTGCTGATTGTGAGAGGCAGCAGGTTCTCCTTCCAAATAGTTTACAGTTAAGCCTAAAATCTCTCTAAGATTGTTTACTAGACTTCAGTAAACCAGTCTTTGAATATTTTTTTGCTCTGTATATCCATACCAGGACAAGTTGTGGGCTAGTAGGATTGCAGATAAACATCCTGTCCTTTAGACAGAAAATAAAGAAACACTGGCACCTGTATTTCATCCGTCTGCTTTTCCAAAACAAGGAGGAGGCAAAAGTTGGTCTGTAATTTCATTTCATGAGTTCATTTAGATAAAAATGGGCTCATTGATTAGGCACTTTTGGAGCATATGATTTCTGGTAGATGATGCTGGTTATAGATAGGGTAGGAAGTACAGCAATATATTCTCTTATTTATCCTATCTAGCACTTAGTACCCTACCTGAACCCGTATCAGACTATCAACTCCTGAAACACCAAACTGCTACTAAGACCCTGTCGGGTCCCAGTTGGCACAGGGCTCTGCCAGACTTCACACTGGACTACAGGAACGAGACCGGGCTCTTTCTCTGCATCACACTGACACCATGTGGCTGCTCTGCAGCCGCTGCCTTTTGCTCCGGGAACAAACTGGCTCCGAACGAAGCCAAACAAGCTCACTGTGCTCTTTTTTGTGGAAGGTGTTTGATTACTCACTTGAAACAATTCGTGCTCTTTTGTTACGAGGGATGATGTGAGCTAAGCGTAGCCCTTTTTGGAATATGGAGAATCTTTGTTATTTTCTCAAAGTGTGTTAAAGTAACAGCTACACTGTTCTCCCTGAGCACCACTGCTTTACTTAGATATCATTGCATCACTGTTATCTATATTAAAGATACAGAAAATGAAACCCCCAAAGTGCACGGCACCCACACGGGAGGAACAAATCACTATAATATGTCACAATACATCACAATAATTTTCACCAGCAGGTACCTGGAAAAATACTCTGAAAGAGTATTTATTTATTAAAGACAATATTAAAGGAGAGTGTATTTTAACTGTCTTGCTTCTTATCTTGCATGCTTCTTAAAAACTAATCAACACTCCAAGGTTCAAGTTTTAAGGTGAGCAGAACTCGCTTCTCCTCCTTAGGCAGATACAGATTCGCGTGTAGGCTTTGGGGATCTGCCAGAAATCCATAAAATTGTCTTATGTAATTACACCTCCTTTTTTCCAGTTGACTATGTTACAATAAGCTTTTGAGTTAAGCTGTTGAAAGGGAAAAATTCCCTCCTGACTTCTTCGACATGCATAGACAATGAGTCACATCCATTTTGTGTAGGTTTGGTCTGCTAAATAGGTCTTTGACTCTGATGCTCTCTGGATCTAGCCCAAACCTACTGTAAAAAACTCTGATCAAGCTCCCTACTTGAGACCCATTAATGTGAAAT
The DNA here is from genome assembly GCA_013397975.1 of Machaerirhynchus nigripectus. NCBI lineage: Eukaryota > Metazoa > Chordata > Aves > Passeriformes > Dicruridae > Machaerirhynchus > Machaerirhynchus nigripectus. The sequence continues at coordinate 993,236 of VZRQ01009360.1, read as the reverse complement.
GGATTTGGACATACAAATGGGCCAGAGAGCTGCTGTGCCTTGTTCTCTGGATTGTGTCCGTTCTGTCTGGATTAACAGCTGCAGCTGTCAACCACACAACCAAATTGTGGAGCGTGGACTGCTACACTACTGAAACTCAAAAAAGTGGTAAGAAATGCTGTATGTTTTTAAGGCCCATATACTTCCTTCGTAAGTTAATGTGTTTTCTACTACTCATTTGAATAACAACTGTATTCAATAGTAGCAATGATGGACTGGCCATTCTTAGTCACCCAGAACCAGAGATTCACCTGAGATTTGCTGTCCTTGCTCTGCTCCTTAACAGTGCTCTGCACCTCATCTGCAAGAGCAAAGAACCGAGGCTTTTTAGAGACACGTTTCCTCAGGTCACCTTCCCCGGGTGAACAGCTTTTAACAAGGGGTCTTCAGACCTTTGTCAGTGCTTTGTTTAACCAACCTGGCTGGAGATGCTCAGTCAATCTCAGACCTGGCACAGGACCCAGAGATATCAGTACCCCTCAGTCAGGCAGGGGTCAGAAAATTATCTTCAGCCTCCTAGTGCTACCCCCCTTCGTGGAAAGGAGGCAGTCTTGTGGGTAGCCCAGCTTTGTGCTCACCATCAGCCTGGTCCTAACTGAACAATTTCTTCAGCTTCTAAATCCCTACCAAGAGCCACATCCCATAACCTGCGCATAAGTACTGCTCTCACATCCCTGGTTTGAGAATCCAGGTTGGGCAAACATTTGCTTACACAGTTTGCTTTACACAGAATCCTTCTGCCTTGTTTCTTGTGTAAAAGGTAGTGGCTCAGCCAAACAGGTCTAAGAACATATTCAGGTTAACTTCTCTCCTGAGCACTATATTCCCCATATATGTGTTTTGCATTGTGAGTCAGCCTATGTAGCTCTTTTCAGGATGGCTTTGAAATTCTTATCATACATACACTCCAACAAAATCATTATCTATATGAGGTGTCACCTCTTATACCATCAAAATATGCTATATATTATGTTTCTGAAAAAATATATCTTTCAAGGAGAGGGCTAAAATCAATACACATTTTGTTTCTAAAGATGAGGCCTTAGGAAAGCGTTTGCCATTGACCAAGCCCTCAAAATTTCTCTTATTAACAGTGAAATTTATTTCTTTGTCACATGTTTATCCAAGTCCTTTGGGCCAAAACAGCCTTTTAGTTATTGCTTCTTCTCTTTTAGGAAGCTGTGTGCTTGTTCTCAACTTACAGACCTATTCCCTTCAACACTGCCCTTTTCTGATGCCCTTTTAGTAATGGAGCATTTGCACTCTTGCTGAGATAACTACAGTTCTGTAATTTTTGTGGACTCTGATACTAAATTCCATGTGGCTTTTTCTTGTATGTAGGGCTTTTTCTTGTAATACTTTGGGTTCACCATCATGTTTTTCATAACAAAATTATTCATCTTTCCGAAATTTTCTTTTGGTATGGGTGATTCCTTGGCAAATTATCATTGTGAAAGATTTATTGTGGATGTTGTGGGAATCTCCACATTTTCTGTATTAAAAGAAGCTACATGTCAAGGAGCTACATGAAATCTAGTGCTGAATCTGAACATATGTCAACATGTTCTGAGCTTGCAGCATATGGGGGCAGGAAGTCTGGGGTCATGTTTTACTCTTCTTGGGTTTTTTTTGTTTGGGTTTTTTTTGTTCTGTTGTTGTTGGTTTTGGTTTTGGTTTTGGTGGGGTTTTTTTGAGAGAAAGCAATGGAAAACCTGGTTTATACTGGGTAATCTCCAAGATGACATCCATTTCTGCAAGACATCACAAGAACAATTGGGATTAAGTAATTAAATGGTTGATGCAGAGTCACACTGTACTTCTGCTCTGTTGAAGCCAGCAGTGGGAGTTAGCAATGCACATTTTAAGTGATTTCAGCTCACTTGTACAAGAAAGTTCCACTGACATGTTTCATGAACGGGATATAAAGTAATTTATGTGAAAATAAAATCTTCCTTGCTGATAGGAAATTATAGCATAACCATCTTCTGCAGAATTTTGATTCTTTGCACCTCAGTAATTCAGGCTTCCCCATGCTCTCAGCTCTAAAAATTCTACTAGGTGTGTTAGGTAATTGCAAGAATGGAAAGTATCTAATAAGAAGCCTGGGAAAGCCCATTATTTGCAGGTGGTTTGCCTGGATTTCTACTGTCCTGGGTCCATGCTTCCTTGGGAAATGTACACTGAGCAAAACAGATCATTTCCCAGTTATTCCAGATCAGGCCAGAAGAGGGCCAGATACCACCAGCAAATGCAGCCGTGTTCACTATTCATTCAAAGTATAATGTATCGATATGTCCATAAACAATTTATTTTGAACGCCAGAATCAAGAGCACGTCGTTTCCGTCTCCATGAAAAGAGACTAAATACAGCCTTAGACCTAGTTACAGGACTGAAACAAAGAGCATAATTAATTTTTTACAGTGGACTGTGCCATCTTCTGCAGCCAGCAGAAGACTTGGAAGCCAAGCCACAAGACTTAAAAATTAATTCACGGCCCTCAAGCAGTGAGCTTTCTGCCACACAGAAATTCAAAGCTCTGGCACCAATGCAGGATGGCAAAGGTAAGGCCTCTAGCAGAGACATTTGAAAAGACCTAAAGAAATTCTATGTCAAGTTTCAGACCAAGGCTGGTGCTAAAGTGTGACTTTGCCAGAGTGCCACAAATGCAGAGACTCATAACTAGATGGGAAGTTAACAAATGTAACACACATCTACAAAAAAGGCTGGAAGGAGACCTGGGGAGCTACATGCCTGTCAGCCTGACCTTGGTGCCAGGGAAGGTCATGGAGCTGATCATCCTGAGTGCAATCACATGGCATGTACAGGACAACCAAGGGATCACCCCAGCCAGCACAGGCTTATAAAAGGCAGATCCTGTTTCACCAACCTCCTTTTATGAAAAGCTGTGGATATTGTCTACCTGAACTTTAGCAAAGCCTTTGACACCATTTCCCACGGCAGTCTCCTGGAGAAACCGGCTGCTTATGGCTTGGGTGGGTGTACAGTTTGCTGGGTAAAAGAACTGTGTGGATGGCTGACTCCAGAGAGTGGTGGTAAATGGATCTGCATCCAGCTGGTGGCTGGTCATGAATGGTGTTCCCCAAGACTCAGTACTGGGATCAGTCCTGTTTGACATCTTCACTGATAACTTGTCTGAGGGGATCGAGTGCACCTTTAGTTGGTTCACAGACAACACCGAGTTAGGTGGGAATATTGATCTGCTGTAGGGCAGGAAGGTTCTGCAGAGGGATCTGAACAGTCAGGATTGATGGGCCAAGGCCAATTTACATGAGGCTGAATAAAGTGAAGGGCTGAGTCTGGCACCTGGGTCACAACAACCCCATGTAACCCTCCAGGTTTAGAGCAGGGTGTCTGGAAAGATGCGTGATGGAAAAGGACTAAGGGGTGCTGTTCAACAGCAGCTGAACATGAGCCAGCAATTTGTCCAGGTGGCCAAGAAAGCCAATGGCATCCTGGCCTGTACCAGCAACAGTGTGGCCAGCAGGACCAGGGCAGAGATTGTGCCCCTGTACTCGGCACTGGGGAGGCCACGACTTGAATCCTGTGTTCACTTCTGGGCCCCTCACTACAAGAAGGACATTAAGGTGCAGGAGTGAGTTTAGAGAAGGGTGATGAAGCTGGTAAAGGGTCTGGAGCCCAAGTCCTATGAGGAGTGGTTGAGGGAGCTAGGGTTGTTTAACCTGGAGAAAATGAAGCTCAGGAGTGACCTTATCGCTCTCTACAACTGCCTGAGAGGAGATTGTAGCCAGGTGGGGGTCAGCCTCTCCCCCCATGTAACAAATGAAAAGATGAGAGGAAAGCAGTGTGAAGTTGCACCAGGGGAGTTTTAGTTTGGGTATTAGAAAATTTTTCCTCACCAAAAGGTTTGTGAAGCATTAGAACAGGCTGCCCAGAGAAGTGGTTACTGTTCTTGGAGGCACTTAGAAGATGTGTGGATGTGGCACTTAGTGGCATGATTTCATGGTGGACTTGGCAGTGCTGGGTTAATGGCTGGACTCGATGATCTCAGAGGTCTTTTCCAACCAGAATGATTCTGATTCTGTGACTGTCAGCCATGCCTATGTGCCATATGGACATGACCAAAAGGCAATTCTGCTGTCTTCTGATTAGGAGATCAGTCTGGAGTTTTGGGGTGACTCAAAATTCTTCCATCTCACTGTATTTGTTTCATTTCAGTAAATTAAAAATAGAAAGAACTAAACATGCAATAAATGGCAACACAAATTTGACACATGTTGTGGCTGAGGAGGAATACAATAATTTGCAATGGTATCCTCTAAAATCTCTTTCCAGGCTTCCATAATTATTCCAAGTTTGTCCGTGGTCTCCTTAACAGCCTTTCCTGAGGCTCAAGGCTAGTGTGGTGACTCACAGTGGTTCAGCAAGGGACTCAACTCCTTTCCAAGGAGTCTGAGTCACAGGATGCCAAACCTGGACTGGTTTCCTGTAATACAGAGGTTCCTGAGCTATGGTAGATATACCACTCATGGTACACAAGCCACCTCAGCGTGGTGCTCCAACACCTCCCAGACATTGCCACAAGGTATGCAAGGGTAAGCAGGAGATGTTGCTGCTGCTGGCAAACAAACACAGATATTTGGAAACTTGTGCTTTAATAAGTTGTTGGACTCATACTGACTCTGCCCCTGAACTCCTCAGAAGGGCAAAAACAGTTTACCACAGCCCAGCAGTAAAAGCACTGAATATAGAGCTCACCATGAGCCCTGGACTGGTTTCCCAAACTCATTAGTGGTGCTGCTGTGCGCACAGAGTGTTACAGCAGCTGCCCTGTGACCCTGCAGCACTAGAAATTCCTCACGGTGCTCTTATTCCTGAGCATCCACTCTGGAGTGTTAGGCTGGGCAACTCGTTCTGGCACAGGTACCTCCTCAGCAACAGGCTTGAGCTTTGTAGTAGATTTTGAAAGAAGGGAGGTCAGAAATCAGACCTTTGCTCCTAGACGAGTATCCTAATCACAGAGTCACAGATTGAGGCTTCCTTTTATATTCCTTTTTGTCTTCTGGTCCGCATGAATCTCATTTTCCTGGAAAAGTGGATGCCCTCCCATGCAGCAGAAGGGTAGCTCCTCCCAGCTTGCTGAGTATGGTTTATAACCTTATATTTAAAGGGATAATTTTGAACTTTGAATCTCCTTAGACTAAGGAAAGGCAGGAGCCCAGGCCACCCACTCGCCGGATGACACAGGGCAGCCTCTGGCAGGTGCTTTTAGGCAGACAGCTGTTGTGCACTGGCCTAGACACAGTGGTTTACTTTATTCTGGATGTGTTGAGAAGAGATTTGCCAGAACAGGCCTGTCTGAAATACAGACAGATATTGCTTCATTTTCTTCAAACATGGTAGATCCTGAGGTAAATAAGAGCAAGAAACCCCTACTAGTCAAGCAAATTACCTCTCAGTTACTGACAGAAGCAACCAGTGAAATAAGTCTGTATCACCTGAATACCTCTGAAGGCACAACTCCACTTGTCTTGTGACACGTGACAGTGCTAGGCACACCCAGACCAATGACCTGCAGTCTGCTCTTCCTCGGCCTTTTTCACTTGAAGGAAGGCCACACTACACAGCAAAGAAGCAGTTATATTGAGTAATGCTGACACCCATGTCACCTGTCACCTTCCAGCTTCACCTACTGAAAATGCTTAGTGGAACTCTGTCATGGTTTAGGAACGGCATTCCCCAGTTTAGTGTTCCCACTGAAACACTCTAAACCACATGCCACTTGCTTACTCCCCCATTCCCTCCCCTTTCCCCTCATCCCAGTGGCAGGATGGAGAGGAGAATTAGAGGCACAAAAGGTAAAGGTCGAAGGTTGAGATAAGAACAATTTACCAGAAACAGCAGTGAGATAAGAAAACAAGAGTAACAACAATGTTAGTAACAGACTGCACAAGACAGGCGACTGATTCGCACATCCCCACCACCAGCCAGCAGGAAGGAACCCAACCTCCCTCCCGCTCCCTCTGTGTGGTGTGAGGTGCTATAGAATAACCTCATGGTCCTGGCCATGCCTCTCTTGGCTACTGCAAAAATTAACCCTGTCCTGGATGGAACCAGGAAAAGCTCTTATACCATACACCAGCTGAAACAGAAAACATTTTACATCCAGATGGACAAAGCTGTCGAGTTTTTTCGGAACGGAGTTTGATGGTGGCTGTGGGATGCTCCTTTGGCCCCATCAGGCTTCAAAAAGACAACCTAGTGTCTGTCATCCTGGGGTATTGGCAGCCACTGGATACCAGGACTAGCACCAGCATTTAATCATATGCTCTGACACCACCATTACAAATGTCTTTAAAAATCAAAGAAGAAATTAAATCAGCAGAAATGTTTACACTAACATTAAATGAGAATAACTCCCTTCATTGTCAGTTTGACTTACCAGTTTCTGGCAAAGCCACATCCCAAACCCCAGTTAGCTCCTGCCCTTTCTTGATGACCATAATAGCTTTCACAACCATTTCCAAAATGGTTTCACTTTCCATTCCAAAATCAAAGGTCAAACCAGAAGTCACATGCTTGAAGACTCTCTGGTTCCATTTTTATCCAGGAGCTAGGCTGACCCTGCCTCTTAGTGGAAACTGGCATCACCTTAAGATATCAACATATCTCTTTGCATTCAGGAGACAGTACCAGCTGTTAAAAAAAAAAAATTAACACCTTGACCATCTTTCTTCCTACCTTCCTCTCCTAATAATAAATGTAACTAATGTTACAGTTGGAGAAATTACGTTCAATTCATAGAGCAAAGACTGAAGCAACCCCCATCCCCCCACAAAAATGTGAAATTGTGCTCTGTAACTGCACCAACAGGTACAGTTGGTACAAAAAGGGTCACAAACAACATAGTACTTCTGATGGGTTTATTGGTCACAGGCAACATTACAAAGCAGTTACACTGAATAATGCTGTCACAGTCCTATCGTAATGTGAGGTTGCTACAACACATTCAGATTTCACACAGTGAAACTACTTGAGAAAAAAAAATCATGCTCATAACATAAGATCAAGAAAATACACTTGGTTAAAAGAAAAAATGGTCCCAGAATTTCAGCCCACTCAAACTGAAGTTAATGAAAAAGCTTCCTCTGACTTCAGCAGGCTCTGAATCCAGCCTTCAACATGCCCTGACGGAGCTACAAGGTCAAATGCCTCTCTGCTCAGTTACAGGCTCTTCATTCTTCTGACATACTTGTGCGTGATGTATTTTCTTCTTTTTAAATGAGAAGAACATAAATGTGAAATTGACTATGCCGAATTTTATACATAACAGAGCCAATTTTGGGTCATCAGCTTTAGAGAGCGAGAGAATTACAAAGGTGATAATATGGGTACTGGAAAAGGAGGGAGTTCCTACACTCCTGAGTGCCTGTAGCAGCTGTTTGTGTAGCCTGAAAGCTTCCAAGAAAGGTCATTACATGCTTCTTCAGAATTCGCATCTCTGACAGCATCTGCATTCAAAAATGGGATTTCAAAACCACAGCTGACAAAAACATGTACCAGAGAAACGCATCTTTACTTCAACAAAGCAAAATCTTTTAATGAAATGTAAGTTCAGTTTGAAGATAATTACTTCTGGGAGCTCAGACATATCCCTAAAATAATTTCTTCTCATTTACAGGTGACTTGATGCATCCTATACCCACCCATTCAGAGGATGTATGAACAACATACAAACTGTGCATCTAATTCTCCATCGGTGTTGGAGCCATCAGAGGGCAGCAACACGCCAAGGCTTCCCAGCCCACAGAACTCCTGTAGCCAGGTTGTCTCCTCCATGTGGGGGAAGTTTCAGTTACCAGTCCTACTAACCTCAGTATAGCTTCTTGCACCATAAAGCTGCATTGTTTCATGAGACACAAAGCTCAGAGTGCAATTCACACTTCAAGGAAAACTGGAGTGAGAAGAGTGCTGTTGTTTAGATTTCAATGGTCACCAAGAATGTAGTTCTTTCCTAGAACTGTATTTGCTAATTATCTGCATTTTTAAAGTAGAATACTGCTCATAAACAATGCTTCATAAAGTTCTCCCTCTCCAGTGCATATCAAAGATAACATTTGTGTTCGTGTCTCAGACTATGATGACCAAATGCTGTTAGCATATTAATGGACATGGTTCTACCACATCCAAGTGGGAATGACAGGAGCTGCCATCCTGTGTCACAAGTATAGTCCATCAGGAGTCCCTGAGATACAAATATGGCACCCACTCTCCTCTCTACTGGCATTTTGGTCAAGAGTTCTCAATAAAAGTTCCAGCTTATTTTTTAAAAAAAAAGTTTTTGTTAATTAAAAAAGTCTATTTACAAATCAGTTGTGAAATCAATAACAACATTCCGTAGGAAAAATCAGACTGTCTCAAAAGTTGGTAAATATGTTTTTAACTGTAAAATGTCAGATATTGGCTGTTTTCTGTCTTGATAGAAGCTGAGTCCAGTAAGTAATTCTATATCTCTGATCCGAGCCGTATGAAACTTCATTCTCTCTTCAACCCACACAGACTCAGACTTGCCATCCTATTGGGGCAGATGAGGGAAAAAAAGGATTTGTAAAACTTTTTTTTTTCCTGAGATGTATTTAATCTCCTAAAAAAAGACTTTTTGATGTTTTATAAAGACAGAAACCAGTAGCTGTTGGCAAACATCTAACAAACAGAGTGTGCAGGATTATACGTAGTTAGAAGCTTGTCTGATTTTAATACTTTCTTTAATACCTCCTCAAGTATACAAAACATGTAAACTGCACCAGTTGGTGATAGTAGGGAACGGCAAGTTGGGTCCAGCATCTACCAACCATCTGTATGATAAAAATATTTCTGAGAGCTGTGCCTGACTCTAACTCCTTGCTGCAGGATAGGTCTATACACTTTCCTCACTTTTTTTCTGGTGTGTATGGAGAGTAGCTAAATGCATTCCCACAACAATGCCAAGGTATGTGAACTAAAAGTAACTAGTGCTCTTCAGGAACATTTGTGTCTTTTCCTTCTGGGAATGCATTTGGCCTTAGCACTGACCTCTTCTTGTGGGTGACTCCTCTTAGAAGCTCTTCATCCTTCTCAGCCTTTGAATGGATAGTTGCATTACAGAAGTCTGTGTATGTATCACACTGATCGTCTCTGCATACCCTGATTCCATTCTGCTAGCTCTAAGTTTTGCTCTTTGAACAGATCAGTTTTCCCATTTGATCATATCCACAGACTTTGACATAATTCCATTTGCAAAAATATTGTCTTCACAATTCACAAACTATTTATCCATGTATACAAAGCAAATTTGCAATTTATCAGCTTGCTGGACTTTACTCAATGTCTACATGTTCCTTCCAGTTTCTTCTGTGAGATGCCACTTTAGAAACCTTGACCATCTCTCAAGATGATCATGTAGACTGTACCATTTTTACAGGCTTTAACTAGTTAATCACTGATGTCCAACAAAACAAGCTCCAGCCTGACTTCAGATGTTTACAGGAACCAAACAGGCTACTTACTGCACAGCTTTCACTGTTGTCTTCTCTGTGAGGTACAATGAAAGACAAGGCATCTAGAGACCCTTCACAGTCCAGAGGAGTTTCAGAAGTATTTTTACAGCTAGTCAGCACAATGAAGAAGTGGGTTGGAACTGGAACTTCTGAATTAGCAGGGTATCTGAAATACAAAAAATTTACATCCACCAAATCATACTTGCACAAAGATCAAATGACAGCATTCAGCTATATTCAATTTCAGCAATTCACCTATTTGTCCAAAGAAAGCTTAAGTCTGGAAGGAAATATTTTTGCAAATCAAGTTTGGCTTGAAGGCTGATTTAAGTAAAAAGTTTGATGAGGTAAAACAACAAACTGATTTATTATCATTGTCATAAAAATATTTAAAACTCCAGAGGAGATGAAGAGTTCAGCCTGAGTCTCAAAAACTATCTGCCTGCTAGCTTGAGCCAGTTTTGCTAACTAATGTAACCAGTTTTGCTAACTAGTGTAACCCACAACTTGCAGTGGAACACTGCCAGCTCGGGAAATATCAACCATACCACCAGGAGTAAGCCCTTGCCCTGTCCTCTCCTAGAGGCAATGGCAATGTCCTAAGTTTTCAGGCTGGTGGATATCATTCCACATGCAACAGCTCTTATACTCCACCTTCAGGTTTAGGATGACATATTTTGAAGGTGCGTTTTTCCTTTGTGCTTGTTGCTTCTTTCTTAACCTACTTTTCTGCTTTGGGCCATTTGCGTGTCTTTCTGAACAGGGATAATAATTACTAACAGACCAGTAACGGAGGAAAGAAACAAAGGATTAGAATGTGAAAGGTTCTCACCTTTTCAAATTTTCCAGGGTATCATAGAGCCCATCAGAGTCATAATCAAACACAGGACCACTGACTACATTGACACCATTCCTGGCTGCAGCATATTCAGGTAGCAGGTGTTGATGGAAGTAGTTCCATAACACTGAAATGCAGTAATGGAATCAGGAAACAATCTTCACAATAGAAGCTGTTAATACAACTCTGCAGAGTATTCAGTGGAGTAGAGACAGACATGATAAGCTGGGAAAACAACAAATTCTACAGGCGTTTGCTGTCGTTAAAGGTTGCATCCAACTGGGCAGCAGCATTCACTGCAGTGTGTCCTGACACTGTGGTTTCACAGTCACCCTAACCACAAACCTGACCGAGGCATAGTGATGCTGCTCCCTTGGGACCTTAGGTTTCTTCCCTCAGAAACCAAACCATGGGAGAGGTTAGAGGAGGAAAGGCCAGAGAAGACCGTGCCTGCATCTGTCTTGCCCCACTATCAAGCTGGCCTGGCTAGCTTGTACACTCACACCTATGAGCTGGTAAGTATCTAACCTATATAATATTTTAAATTACAACTGAGAATTGACCAGTGTTCCATTACAAAACAGGACACCTCTTTTTTCCAGGAGAAGTACCACAGTTATCATTCTTTTTCATCAGGTATATGCTTATTCCTTCTCAGCCAAACATCTCATGTTCCCTCTCTCCCAGGAACCAGGGGTCATTTGCATGGTTTGGAAGCAAACAAAAAAACAGCAGTCTTTCTTCTATTCAACTGTGGACATAAAACATGCATACAAATAAAATACCTTTAAATGCAGGATACATTGGCACAATGTTGCTGGTAAGCAAGGCATCGTAGTGAGGTTTCTTTGCATCTGTCATAAAATCTGAAACAAAAAAGGGCAATTAATTACTTGGATTTGTTACTTAAACTTACATTTTCACGCTTTTAGTGATCAGTGTAACAACACTGAGATGGAGCTGACCTAACTTCATTTTCCAAAACCTATATGGGTGTAAGTGCTGACTTCAGTACATGCTGGATTCCATCTAAAATAAACAATCTTAGTACCAGCAGCAATTACACTTGTCAGATATACCGTTGACAAATTTCATGAGATTTAAAAAATATCAGAACAGGCTTCTGAATTGTGGGGAAAGAAATAAAATTCATGAGTGTCAGGCAAACTTTCCATGACTGCAGAATGTAGGCTTAAAGGTAGGATTCTGTTGAAACTATGCAAACTACATTTAATGTGGATGTTTAAATAACCTGCTACTTGGTATTCTATGCAGTAAAGTCAATATAAAATACTTCCATATCAGGTCAGCAACAGTTCACAAACAATTTATCCACACATAGAAAGTGAATTTGCAGTTTACCAGCTTGCTGGACTTTAGTCAATGTCTACATGTTCCTCCCAGTTTCTTCTGTGAGATGCCACTTTAGAAACCTGATAAGTTTCAAAACTTCTGGGAAGTACTAAGTGACCTTGGACAACCCATCAGCTGCTGAAGCATCGTGCTGAAGCATGAAAATGTTTTCCTTTCTCATATGCTGAAGTGAACTGCAACAATTCAGCAACTACTGCTTCATATTCTAATTAGTTACCAAGAACACCTACAAAAGACTACACCTGCTGCATTACAAATCATGTAAATCAGATATGCTGCAATGAAGGCAAAGCACTTACTTGGAGGAGCAAGAAATCCATAAGTTAGGTGATTATGATTGTTGTAAAACAAACAGGTCTGGTTAGAGTTCTGTGAAATACGAGCATCTTTGTGTAAACAGCTGGAGGCAGCTCCTGTAGAAGAAACCCATTTGTCCTATTGAACAAGAAGAAAGTATCATTGTAAAAGCTGACTTACAATAATTCTCTCAGTATGAGGGACTGCAAAACTCTAAATATTTAGCTGCAGCTGCCTTTAACAGTGTGAAGGGCTTAACTAAAACGCAGTAATTGCTCCTCTTCTGTCAGTGGGAAACAAGCCCTCCCATCTACTTCATATACCTTGGAAATAAAGTGAACAGAACTACAGCATTTTAGTCGATTATAACATCTTCCAAAAGAGAATTTAGAGGTGCGCATTAAAGATAATCTGATTTACTGATAGATAGACAGACTCACACAATTGACAGATAGGTGTGTGTGCCACTTGTTACAGTAAATGGTTGCTTCATGCCACTAACCTCAAAATATTCAGGATCAAGTAAATCTTGCCAGAGCTTAGCTAAGTTTAATTATAACACCCATTATTTAAAACCAATGATTCCCAGATAATCAAATTTAAAAGTATTCTCTACCATTCTAATTCCTTTTAAGCATGATCTGGCTTCACAATTTTCCCTGAATGGGAAAGGCCAACTTGAAAAAACTTTCATTCAGTGGATCGGTGCTCTGCATGAACATGTGTATCTTAAGCATAGGGTTCAGGACCACAAAGACCTGATTTATTTTCATTGGTCTGGAACTGATTTATTTTCACTGACCTCTTTTTTTCCCCCAGTCAGGATTATATTCTGGGAGAAGGATCGTATCAGGGCATAAACAGCTCAGGATTGCCCTCACATTACTTTTTCAAAAGCATCCTGCCACATTGCAAACTGCTTTAAGACTATGAAACCCACACGGAGACCAGTTTTTAAGGACAGCACTGATAGACTGCCATACCAGACCTATGCTACCAGTGCAGTCTCCTAGGGGTTTTATACCAATGGCAATGGACGCCTCACTTTCCTGGTAGATCTGCTCAATCTGGAGGCAAAACTGTTTCACTCTCAGGAATGGAAGAGTCAAAGTCAGTCCTTATTAACATAGTAAACCTCACACAAAATTCCACTGTGTATCTTATGTGGTTCAACTTAGCTCCCTGGGAGATAATATCACAGACTCATTTCAGCTGGAAAAAGACCTCTAATATCATTGAGTCCAGTCTTTGACTGACCATCACCTTGTCAACCAGACTATGGCACTAAGTGCCAAATCCAGTCCTTTCCTGAACACCTCCATGGAGGGTGACTCCACCACCTTGGTGACTCTCATATCATGAGCAGATATAAGAAGCCTTCAGGAGTAACTGACACTCATGATTTTTATTTTTCAAGGTTGCCTCCAATCTTCCTTGTTATACTTACATCTTTGCTGACAGTGTACGCGCTCCACAGAGACATCCTGTAGTCCCTGCTGTACCCGCTCACGTAGCGGTAATGGTAAAGCAGGCAATAATTCTGTCTTTTCTGCAGAACCCTGGGCCGTCCGTAGGGTAAATTAAGTTCCTCTGTCTTCTTAACTGCAACAGAAATAGTGCTTATTACTCTTCAAGTACTACTGGTTGTTAGTACCTTTCTCTTTTATACACCTAAGGTTGCCTTAATATTCAACTGTCAAATAAACAGAAGTCACACTAATGGAATAAAAAAAACTTCATTATTATATCAGAGGCATAGTTTCTACGCTAAGGCAATAAATGAAGTGATGAAGCCAGTATAAAGCAATCATTTAAACTTATACTGCACAAATTAAGCTTACATTTAACCAAAACCTGTTGCCATTAAAAGCAGGAGATAAATTTAGGTTGAAAAGTTAAAGTCTTTGTTGACTTTGTTTTTCAATTTAAAAATGTGGGATCTGCTTCTATGTAACATTTAGATGGGAGAGAAACTAATTCTGGTGATTTGAAATTACTATTTCAGTAGAAACTACATAGTCATATGTAAAATGTATTTAAAAGAAATACAGAAACCTAAATAAACAATACAGTGAAGTACTGGGTTGGATTTGGATTTTCAACTGTGCAAGGACTAACTACCTTGCCTTCGAAAATTCAAGTATATTCAATCATTACATGACTAGAATTATAAAGAAGGTGTCAAAGTACGTTTTTCATTAAATAGGTCCCTACCATCCACAAATTATTATACAATTTTAAGGCAAATGTATTACATGGGGAAAGAAATTGAGAAATTAATGTGCAGGGGTTTTCCACAGTAATTTCACAGCACAAAAAAAGTTAACATTATGACAGTTATTTCTCCACTCATGAGGGAAAAACAATTCACTTTTTTTTCCATAAAACTGAAAATGCAGTTATAATTTTTTGTCCTTACAAACTGTCAAGTTATGACAAACAATGAGAGAACATGCAAACTGAAGTAACTAATGAACCCTATACAGTCTTAAGGAGCTTCTAGGCTAGTTACTACAATTCTTTCATCTGTGCAATGCTTTTTATATCTAATAAGTCCTTAATTAATACAATTCATAATGAAATTACTGCTATTAAGACCAGTTCTATACCAGGTATCTCACTGATAATTCAAGACAAAGTCCTACTGCTTCAAAAATGTAGGTTTAGAGCCTTAAGCTCCTATTTCTACAAAAGAGAATGAAAATATGTTACTGTGCCTGGCCTTGTCAAGTTTCTTCAAAGCCAGGTTAAGCAAAGCCCTCAGAGATCCTTAGCAGAGTCTGTTTCAGCAAAATCCCTCACACACTTTGGGGAAAATACATCGTGCCATTCTAAGTGGATTTGATTTTGTTGCTCTCATGAGTGAAAGTACTCTCAGTACTGAAAGACTTACTTTAAAAGGGTTCTGGGACACGTTTTACAGTGATGACCTGTCATTAGTGGAAGAGATTCAAGAAAGCTCTATCCACTCTTTGTTTCAGAACAAACTACACAAATCAACAGAAGCCTTGGATTAGCTCTGGATAAGCAGCAAGTACTGGACCCTGCAAGTAACTGGCCAGTTCGTAATGGTGAGCTATAGTGGGGTGCTGCCAAATATAGTTTATTTGCATAAGAAACCCAAGGCTTCATGAACACGCACACACACACACACACACACACACACACACGAGGCAAAGTCTCTATCGGCCTATTTCTGACAGCCTAATCTTCTTGATATTATCTTTTAAGGCATTAGCACCTAGGACTACATTCCATTTTGACTTACAGTTTTCCTTATTTACTTGCTGTTTTACCTGTTTCATGCTCAAAATAGTTTATTTTGCTTTATGAGTCATGAGCACATCTACAGCCTTGCAAACTGCAGCTTAAACATGGCCATGTGTATGTCCAGTGATTGGAAACAAAGCATAAGTAAAAGAAGTAACAGCTCAAGGCCACATAGAAACTCAAACGTGTAAAATACTCCCCATGCCTCATTAAAAGTATGCAGCCATTACGGATATCATTACTTGCATTGATTTCTTATCAGGTACTTCCCCATACACCACTTTTGCTTCCCATTCTGGAATGCTCATTACTTCAGTACTAGAAAAGTCAAAAGTAACAGATAACACATATGCCATGAAGACACGTGCAAGGATACACATTTATTTGAGAACAAATGGTTCAGGAGGACTGTCTTCAAAAACATTAGAATCATAGAATGGTATGGGCTGGAAGAGACCATAAAGACTATCTAGTGCAACCACCCTGTCAAAAGCAGGGACATCTTCCACTAGACCAGGCTGTTCAAAGCCCCATCCAACCTGGCCTTGAACACTTCCAGGGGTGAGGCATCCACAAATTCTCCAGGCTGGACTATAGTTTCAGCAAGTATTTCAAAGAATTTTCACATCATTTACTTGAGAGTTGCTCAGAAGTTTAAAAATACAGAATGTTTGATGACTAACAATTATTATTTTTTGTTAGCTTTTTAATTTTTATATTATTATCCAAAATTCTTACCTTCTGTTTCAGTAAGATTTAAACGCTGACGAAAATCCCGTATTGGCAAGCCCTGTAATTATAAAGGAAAAGCAGTGAGACTCTACAAAGCATGTTATGAGTTGGTACTACACTTAAATGTAAGTTCTGTCTTGCAAGTTATACATACACAGAACTCACTGACATGTACTGGAGAGGAGCTACAGGGAATTTGCAGAAACAAATTGATTTTGCCACAGGCAAATCTACAGGCTTGAAAACCACAGCCCAAACACAACACCCACAGAAGAGAAATTCCAACATAGTTAAGTGAAGCAAGCAAGAACAGAATGCTTTCCCCATGAAGCTGCTGTGGGGTTTTTCCAGGCTCCTCAGAGATGAATGCAACTTAACCTAAGCAATCTGCAAAAAACTAATACACAAATACAGGCTAGCACTCACTAACCCCAAGCAAGATTTGATTTTGAAACCAATAGTAAGGGACTGTGAAACCATCTGGAGAATGCAAAGTTTCACTCTTTGTATATGACACGGACTTCTGCCTCCACAACTTTAACCATTTCAGTACTTACCTCTGTCCTGCAGGAGCAGCCAAGGCTCACTGAAAAGGCTCTTTCTCCCACCACAGAGCATTCAGAAGGATGGCTTGTTTCCTTGGGATGGTGGGGGGTGTAAACAGGGTGCTTTAATAGATGGTTTAGCCGTCCATGAGTTCCATTGTTTGGGGCTGGTTTCAAATCAAGCAAATCTATGAAAGAATTCATGTGATATTAACAGGAGGAGAAAGACTCTAATACACAGCTGATTATATTGTGCTCACAAGTACAAATGAGTCAAAGCTTCACTGCTTGCTGCTCACTACACTCAAAAGGAAAAGCAATGTCACCTCTTTAAAAGGGACCACATGTTCTTAGGTAGCTTTCAGTATGGTATCAGTCTGCTTGTAAGGTTGAGTTAGTCGCTTCAATTAATTTTATATCAGGATGTTCACGTGCTGGCTTTTATTCATCCTATTCATCTAATTCTTTCTGTACAGGATGGAGAAAATCTAAACCTCAATGACTGCACTTAAAACATCTAACCTGTCACTGAGCTCACCTCACTGAGATGGCAGTAAGCTCTCTGCCCCTCCCATGCAGCATTTGCAGAACAGCTCAGGGAGCACGAGAAGGTATTTCACTATCAGCCATGACAGGGGAAGACAGCAAAGCACACAAGGCTGAGAGAGACATGCTTCCTGACAATGGCCTGTTTCCTATTCCAGCAAAGAATGCAAACACATGCTTTAAATATGGTATACTTGAATATCACCACAAATCTCAAGCATTTGCAGAACTCCTAATAAGTTTATTTTCGGGATCAAACTCTTTGGTAATACTTTGTTTGTCACAGAAGCAGCAGAGGTTCTGACAAGAGAGGGAAGTAGGCAGGAAATAATGGAAAAGAGGTGAGGACCTCAAGGGGAATAAATGAACAGAAAGTGGTAGATCTAGTGACAGACTTTTGGAGAAACCATTAAATACAGAATGAAGAAGGGACAAAGGAACAAGGAGTCACAGTAATATTGTGTTTGAAAGAGGGGGTGAAAGGAGGCTTCCCTGATGATAGAGACATTGTGAAGCAGCCATTTTTAGTAGTGGTGAGTCAAAGCACTAGCTCTGGAAAAGCCAGAGGAATACACAGTGTGACCAGTGGAAAAGAGATATACAAGGTAGCCTGACCAGTAGAGCCCAAACCGATGTTAGACATTTACAGATGGCCCTTTCTCAGAAAAACAAACAGCTGATTTGTGAAAATCAGCAACAGGTCTTACGGACGAGTCTCTGAGGACACTTAATCTGTCATTAGAAGATTTGCAATGCCCAAAAGATATTATATTTTACTGAACAGAAAAAAATGACCCCCATCCATTGTACTTACCACACATTAAATTATATACTTCAATGTTTTCAAATGGATCAACTTGAGTACCAAACTTGAATCCTGGTCCAAAACCAATAAAGATAGCCTAGGATTTACAGAGAAAAGTATAGTGGAATTCTGTTTAAGACAAGTTGAAATGAAAATTATCTTCATACTCAGAGGGCATTTTCCTCCAAGAACTTAATCTTTACTTTACATATCAGGTCAAAAGTATGTATTTTTCTTTTTAAAAAAAAGTAGATGTATAAGAATGATTTTTAAAAGCAGCAGAAGAGTATTAGGAAACCCAATTCTGTCTCATTGTTGTTTTTAGCCATTTATGAAGTGCCTTGCTCTTCTCTGCTTTAGAAGAAATTAAAAGGTATTTTCTTAAATGCTTTAAAAGATTTAATGGAAATGTTGACCCAAAGTAACCACCACATATCACATCCTGTAAACAATTTGGAAGCTTTTAACTCAGGGCTATAAAAACATCTGCTGGTAGCAATGCTTTAAGTGGTTTAAGCAATGGCAGGATCGTAGGCTTCCACGCCTGGTTTGCAGCTGTTCTTTCTTCTTGCACCACTCCCTGAGCTGTACTGGATCTGATCCAGGAATGCTGCCAGCTCAAAAACCTTTCCGTTTTTTTTCCTGCTGGCTCTTTTCCTTCTGGTTCAATTCCCCAACGTACTTGACACTGCAGCCACACAAAACTTACCAGCATACTGCAAGAGTATGAATGAACAAGCAGCAAGCATTCTATGCAAGAATGAGAACAAGGAGGCAAGGGCAACAAATGCTTAAACTCAACTGCTGCCAAAAACATTGTTTTAAAACTTATCCTCAGTTATTCAGCTTATTTCTAATGAAGAGAGACTGCACACATCTGTGGTATCAAGATACTGAAGGAGTGATGGATATTTTTACACAGTATAGCACGTCCCTGGGTAAGATCTCCAAGCCCTTTGCGAACAATGCAATTGTCTCAGATTTCATGGCAAAAACAGAGGCTAAAAACTCAACTCATAATTCCTTTTTTTTGAGATTAAAGCATAACACAGGGCATCATTCTGCAACTGTTGATACTAAAATCTGCAGGCTAATAATGCCTAATTTGAACAAGCCTAATTTGAACCAGATGAGGCAGGGACACGCTACCTCCTTTTTGTTGTTTTCAGTAATTACAGAGTAGGAAATGTTGTTATGCTGCTATAATGTTAGCCACAAAAAGAATAAATTTCGTCTCTTTTAAGGCCTGTTAGGGATGCTATGAACTGGCAAGTGTGACAAAGTTTGAATAGAGTCAATCTACTGAAAAAAACTTGCACAGTCAAACTACAGCAGAGAGAGATGAAATGCATTTGGCATCACGTGGCTTGCTGATTGCAACCCATTATTAGATACACTATCTACAGGTTTTCCACTGCCAAATCAGGGAAGAAGAGTAAGCCTGGAAGGGTAAACCGATAAAAGATTATGAGTTTTTTAAAAACAGTTTGATGCCAACACTATATAATTCTACAACACATGAAAAAAAAGTAAGTCTTCTAAGAGAGAAAATTATTGAAAAGAAGTTTTATGAGAAAACCTACAAAGTCCACATAACACAGATTTCTCTTTATAGATGTGTTTACACATATTCACTGTAATAGTTCCAAGTACTTCACAATTGTTTGTGGATTTTAATCCTGAAAACAGTTTTTTGAAATCAAGAATATTGGCTTTCATTTTATTGATAGCAGAAACTAAGGCAGAGGATAAATTGAGTGACTTCCCCAAATTAGATGAAACTAAGGATCTGATTTCATGTTTCCCTATGATCTCTTCCCATTTCTCATTAAAGAGAAGAATTTCAAGACTGTCCTTATTTGTGTGGGTTATCCAGCACTCACAATATCAATCCTATAAATGCTTGATTTCTGTAATTGCAGATGGAATAACATAACAGATCTTAAAAAAAAAAAAAAACAAACAAGAAAAACCTCAACACCCAGCAAACACAGCATTTGGAAATAGAAGGAGCTAAAAATAAGAGCTAACTTAAGTTTAAATCTCACCTGCATACTGGGGAAGCGATTGTCTGAGCCATGGAATCCACCTTTGCAGCTTTTAATCTCAAGTGGTTTTCTATTAAAAATACACAGTTTTTATAACTCACACTTTTCAAATCATATCAGCATAAAGTACATTCAGTGATGACTTATCTCTATTTAAAGATTCTTAGAGGATTGTCCATAGGGAATGAGAAGTCGTTAAAGCTTGGGAAAAGAATGCCTTTAAAATCAGAATGGTAATTTTCTCTGCAAACGTTATCCCTTTGGAACTTTCATGTGCCCATCAGAGTAATTTAAACTCAAAGCACATGACATATGAAAAAAAAAATTGTTTTCAGGATAACAGATTTTCAGTTCACTGTCATTGGGGTAACAACTTTACAGTACTTTATATAAGTATAGTCTCAACATTTTTTTACTAAAATCACTAATCTAATTTAGACCATTCAGATGGGAATCTTACAGTCTAATAAAAACAATCATCCAGCCTGTGCTAGGTCCATGCACACTACTTAAACACACAGTTCTATTAACCCAAAACTGATTTGCACAACTTGCACACATTTACAGGGCTACACAACAGGACTTACTGAGGAGGTGCACTGAAAAGCTCTTCCATGATCAAAACCCTGAGGTATCACAGAGGTGCTCAAAATTAATACTATTATAGCAGATACCACTATTCTGGGACTTGTAAATTCTTTTGTCAAAACTCGTAAGGCAATTAACAATCGTGGACTCAGTAAGTTCAATGATTCACAAGACTGAATTAACCAAGTAATTATTTCCATGCTCTGCTTTCATGGACTCACTTTGGAAATTCCTACAGCATGGCAAGATGTGCTCAAGTATCTGACAGTGAGGACCTTAGTTTCTAACCTGCCACTCCCTCCACACCCAGCAGGGAGAATACTATAGCTGCCAGTTTAGAATTAAGCCTCCCCAGGCCAGCAAAACCCGCAGAAAAAAGCATGCATTGTTCCTTTGCAATGTCTCTTTGCTATGACAAACAAGAATATCACACTCTAACAGCTATCACTGAACCCTAAGCACTTGGAAGAGAGAAGCTATGAGAAAACAAGAAATTATTTGTTGCACAATCAAGTACTGAGAACTGTAACTTACCGAGCGAGCTGCCACTGGGAGTCTAAATAAAAGTGCAGAGGTTCAATCCGGTCATTATAGGAATAATGGAAACGCTTGGGTAGCAGCTGCTTCATATAAGCTTTGAAAGGCTGGTTTGGTTTTATGCACTGAAATTTTTAAATTAAAACATAAGGAAATTTTGGTGAAATGTGTATTTTATGCTACGCACTGTTCTTATAAAGCACATCAATTGCAAATGGCCTGCAATAACTTCCACTAAGAACAATGTAACTCCATCAGCTTTGGAGTCATAAGGTCTGGGACATATGAATGAATACTTAAATCACAAATACTGACTGGTTTTTGATTCAATAGTTATTAGAAGATATTTAATATTGGATTATAGACAAAACTTGGGTTTTTTTTCTTATGGCCTACAACTGTACAGAACCAAATGGTAGTGCTTAGAATTAATAAAGAATTACACTAAGACATGAACATCATGATAATTTCACAAGTGATAGGACACTATCTAGTGCAACAACTCTACAGCTCTGTAACAGAGAAGGTAACAGACATTTAAAGTGTTTTTAGATTGGTAACTCAGAAACAAATAAATTTTCCATGAACTAAGATCCATTAATGATTAAAAAAAAAAAAAAAACAAAAAAAAACCACCCACAACACAAAACCAAAACAAAATCTTGACTGTAATATTGGAATTTTTGAATAGTGAAGTCATCTATACAAACAGCATTGCTCTCACCAACAGCAGTGTCTGCACAAACGAGAGGCAAAAAAATTATGGTGCAGGAATAAGAACACAAGAAAGCAAATCCATTAAACTGTAACTGGCCAAAAAAAAAAAAATTTCAATATCCTCTCTCAAAGCTGTTTACCTAAAAGGTGTGAGCAAGAAAATCATACGTGTGTCCTGGCAATAGAGCTGAGCTTTAGACTGACATGGCCCTCAGCTAGTATGGTCCAGACACACAAGTTCTCCAGTTGGAAGAGCAACAAAATACAGTGAAAAAAAATGAACAAAAAGCATTAGTTTGTACATTAGTTGTACATTAGTTAATGTACAACCCGACAGACTGATGTCACCTTATTTAATTTTCCCCTTCCCCTGTGTGGAACTACTTTTGTTGTTGTTGTTGTTGTTAACCAAAGGTCACACACAGAATCAATTAGGTTGGAAAGGACCTCTGAGATCATCAGGTCCAACTACGACTGAACACCACCTTGTCAGCTAGAAAAAATTCTTCCAAATGTCCAACATAAACCTCCCCTGGTGCAGTTTAAGACTATGTCCTCTCATCCTGTCACTGAACCAAAGTACAGAAGTAGCCCAGCAAACAGCTAAGTGCTATAAAATACCTGCAAATGTCAGCAGAAATTAAGCTAGGACAACAGATAAGACAACACTTACTGTGAGGTTTCTGACAATGCCTTCATAATTAACTGGAAGAATCATATGTAAGTATTAGTCACCTAAGTTAAAAAAGATCAGATGTAAAATGAAAGCATTCCTATCATGTAATATAAATGATAAGTTTCAATAAACTTCTGGGCATAAGAAATTATTTTTGCATATAGAAAAATATATAGAGCCAGATATTCCCTAAACTGTTAAGCTATTGCTTTTATGAAATTTTAGTTCAGCCTCTTTCCCTTGATTACTTATTTACAGCTTTAAATTTAAACTATATTAGTTAAACTTTAGTTAATTCTATTAGTTAAAAGTTAAACTATGCTTAAATATTAAACTATATTAGCCACAGTTACAAAAATAATCCAAGAAGTAAGTTTTTATAAAAGAAGCAACTAAATCCAGTGTTAATCAAGATGAACTTTTCCTTGCTAATAAACTTACAAAGAAAAAGACACAAAAGACACAAATGCAGCTACCAGGACAGCAGTTTTGCCTAGGAAATATCCTTAGAAAGAAAGCCAAGCACCAGCTGGCTAAGATTCAGATGCTTAGACTCAAGCCAAAAGGGACCATTACATCATGTAGTTTGACATTTTGTGTAACACGGGCCCACTACATTTCACAGTTACTCTGTCCTGACTCTGATATCCAATACTTGACTCAAGTACATAAAGGATTGCCCTGGCAAGAGAACCATTCCTGCACAGATACATGCAACAAAGACAGCTATGCTACTTCATTATAACAGTGCACACGTCCAAAGGAGGAGATACACTACTTTTCTTCTTCCTGAACTTCCTTTTCCAGGGAGAACCTAGAACTGCATTTGACTCCCACGTTCTCCAAGTAAACATTTAAAACAGTTTAGAATAGCATCAAGCAGTGAAGTAAACAGGACTTAAAGTCACTGGGGCTGAGGCCCACAAGTTTTAAAGGGCACAGAGAACAATAATCTCGACAGAAAAAAAACACAACCCGCCCAAAAAAATACTGTGAAACAGGAAGAAAACTCCTGCATTCAACATTAAAAAGTACCAAAAAAATGCAGGCATTAAATGTTTACCTAAAATGAGACTGCTTAACCAATCAGAGTTTAAAATTTGTAAGCATTCATTGATTTTTACTCAGTTTTATTATTTATGTGTAGTTGCAGTTTACTCATCTACTGTCAGGCCAGTAGGCCAATTTTTTACAACTAGGAAACACAATACTCAAAATAATATGTAAATTATGGTAACAATCTAACATTCCTCTACGACAGAAATATTGCAAATTTATACAAATAAATCCGTGGTATTCAAATACACTTTCAGACTTGGAAAGTCAAGTGGTCTCTAAAAACACACATGCACGCACTACTCAGTAGTTCCTGTTCATCATTACCCAGGTTGTCCCTAGTTGGCATTCATTCAAGTTTACTAATGGGATATGTGGATCCTAAGTTTGTATTTGTAAAGTACAAAAACGTAAAACCAAATAACAAAAGTTAGTTTAGCAACTACATACAAGAGAAATACTCATCTGGAACATTATTAGGTCTTAGGCGAGCTGCAGGACCGGGTACAACTATGAAATCTTGAACACTGTCCAGATAGCTGTTCAGATATGCTGTTTTTCTGCAGCTCCCTGCTTCCATCCCTGTAAAAGGAAATATTTTTTTTTTTTAATGGGAATATCAATGTAGAGTAGCCCTGCTAAGGAGACATATAACTTTAGTTGTAGAAGTCAGAATTTCTCTGGTCTTTTTATCAGGAGTCCCAAGGCATCTGACCCAAGGAGACCACAATACTCATGTGCAGAAGATAAAAAACCACACATGGATAAACACTCTCAGTCATTTCCACAGCTGAGAAAGACTCTCCAATTTAATAAACAGACAAACTTTCTTCTCTAAAGGGAGAAGAACTCTTATGAGCCTAAGAACAGTAGTAAGGGTCAGACCAAATATTAATTTAGCTCAGTATCCTACCTAATAGTGTTCAGTAACATATCTAGAGAAATAGCCAATAAGCACAGCATGATTGACTGTTCTTTCTCCCAGTGCTCTTTATCAGTTTCCAGAAGTCAAAGGGACTTCAAGCTGCATATTGCATTTGAACTCTTACTTTTAATAACTCTTGACAGGTTTAACCTCCATTAATAATTTTTTTTAAGTCTGTATAGATATTTGGCTTGCATCATTCCCTATGGCAATGATTTTTGCTTATATTTTGTTTGTCAAGAAAAGAAGTAGAAAAAAATAGCAAAATACATAACTTACAGAAATAATTCCAGCTATACAGAAAAGCTAGAAAAATTAATCAAATTTTCATATTCACAGCCTTCTAATGACATACAAGGGAAGTAATAATTGGAAGGAAGATAAGGCTTGTATTTTCAGTTCTCCAGCAGTTTGTAAACTGTTGCTGTGCAGTGTAGTTAAAAGACAGAAGAAAATGAAATCTATATTTTACAGTTCACATTTTTTATTCTATTTCTTTTATCATCTGGTAATGGTCACAAAAGGAATTAGAAACAAAATATGAAAATTATTTAATTCCTCACTATGTTCTCCACTTCTTTACACCCTCATAAAATAGTCTGACACTGGCTCACACTGATTATCTTTCATACCATTTTGACAATATAAAACATATTTTATAGATTATTATTTGTTTTGTTAACCTTGACAGAAACATACAAGTATAAATTCAGAATATTACTTTATAAAGACAGTTCTTCAAAATTCTGCAATATTTTATAAAATCAAATTTACCATGATCTGATATAAAAATTATGTTCAGGCATTTATGCAAGTTCATTTGCTTTAGACCATCCATCAGCATCCCTACTATTTTGTCCACTCTCTGTAATGCCATAATGACCTGCAGGACAAAAATAGGAATGTAAAGTAAGTGTTAAAAATACTGTTAAATACGGCTAAATAAAAATGAGATCCTAAAATAAAAATGCAGACTGCATAGCACTTGCACTGTTCAGAGTTACCTCCACCTACAGAAGACTGGCTATATCTACACTATAGAGCCCTTAGCTCCTTTTTTTTTGTGTCCTGTATTGTACCATGACACAGCTACATATTTTTATGTGTCATTTCAGTTGCAGATGTTTAAAAAAAAGGAAAAAACACAAAGCAGAAACATCAATCAAAAAAAAAAACAAAAAACAAAAAAAACCACCCCAAACCTCACAGCTATTCAGTACTTTTTAAGGGAATAGCAGTCCCAAAGACTTCTTATTTATATAATAAATCACAGGCTGTGATGGGGTCAGTGTTCCTTTTATCTGTCTCTTTCTGAGAAGGCATAAATTGTAACTGCAGGGAGATAAAGCCAGTGTCCACCTAACCTTAGCACAGAGACTTGGGGGGAAATGAATGATAATTGTAACACAAATACTTCACCACCACAACTTGGACATTTTTATGCAAACCTCTGTTCTTGCTAAATGGAACATATACAAATTTTCTGTCCCCATTCCCCTCCCCTGCCAAAAATCAACATGAACCATTAGTAGAAGCAGATAAATGAACTTACAAGACATACCCAAACATGCTTTGGAAATAAAAAGTTATTGAAATAAAGAAAATAAAAATTAGGCTTACAAAATAGGCTATTATATGCTTTATATCAATGTTAACCATGAGTGGACTGTCTATTCACAAATTTTTTTCCTAATAAGCATGCTTCACATGATCTCAGTTAACCTAACATGAATTATGGAAGTTACAGAGTCAGAGCAAAGCTTCAAATTAAAAAAAAAAATTTAAAAAACTACAAAACTACTTACTCCACTGCTTACTGGTCCAAACTTATGGCCCGAGGAATCTGGTTCTTCTAAATACAGAGTGTAAAAGTGTGGTCTATATCAAACAGTACCAAAAATGTAATATTTTACATACATGTTGAGACAGTTTGAAGAGATTATATTTCAACAATGGAGATCAAATATTGGAAACAACGCTGTCATTCAGAGGAAAAATACATTAAAGGGAGAGATGCAACTTAATTTAAAAAGCTTTCAGTCATAGAAACAGGCCTGCATTAAATAGTATTTTAACATTGTTAGAATAAAGCATAAGATATTGTCTAAAACAGAAATCACATTTACAAAGTAATTCATCGCAGTACCACTCAAACAGGAACTCAAACTTGCAAATGTACACCTACCTTTCATCTTCAGGTAGCTGCAGCCAGCGAAGGACAGTCACCACTCTTTCTTCAAAGGGGATTGAGCTGTATCAGAATAACACAATATCAACCAGCCATGTATGTCCAAGAGCTAAAACTCTTAGCCATATATTACCAAAAAAAAAAAAAAAGAAAGAATACTTCACAGGCTGTTTAGCAGGATGCAAATTTATCTATGCTAGTTGCCTGTGACTCTACAGGAGTTTATGGGCTGAGCTAAATCTCCCTTGAATATTGTCCCCAATGACTGGAATATGATTAGAATAAAGCTCCCAGTAGTGCTTATGCTTATTATACAAAAGCAAATAATTGGCCTCTAGGTACCAAGTAACATGCAGGCTTTCATTCCTGTATTACGTTTTAAAAAAGTCTTGGTTTAGGAGTGGGGTTGGGTGTTTTAAATTTAAATAGGTTGAATACAAGTTTCTCATACTACGCCACAAAGTAGATTTTCTGCATCAATTACTGAAGTAGACCAACAAACAATAAGCATGTTGTCCTTCAACAACATGAGGCACACGAAAAGCAAATATTCAGTATTTAACACAAGTTCAAGCAACAGTGTATCATCAGTTCCTACAGAAAAAAATACAGGTAGCAAATCAAGAATCAAAAATTCCATCCTAAATGAATGCTGTAAGAAGATAAAATGATCCTAAGATAGAAATGAGAAGACTGATTTTTTGGGCAAGATTTGAGACTATTAAATAAATGGTGATAAACATTTTCATTAAGCAGAAAATATTTAATTGCAGTGAAGAGCAATCACTGACTAAAATATGAGTGCCTTAATGTGAAATATTTTTAAAATCTGCAATGAAAATAATTTTAAATTGGAACAGCTTACCACAGTCAAAAGTAAAACTTCAGTTTTCATGGACAATATCACATCAAAGCCTGAGCCATTCACTATATGAGAAGTTTGGATTGAAATACTCTACACCAGCCACAAAAGATTTTTATAAATAGAAAGAGTAAAGCACTAGAGCTTCAAAGCTGGTTATGCTTAAAGCTGATTTTTACACATCTTAGCATAAAAACATTTCTTGAGGAATGAAAAGATAATTAAACAAAGACTCTACATTATACTGAAACAAAGTTAATTGGATCCTAGCCTTTTTTCCCCTCTGTACAAAATTATTTAGAAAAGTAGGGGAAAAAATGATGCTTTCTCTGGCATCATTGTCCTGCTGCAATCGTTAAAGTCAAATATTCATCCGAGACACAGGCGTTCACATACCCATTGTATATTTCATATAGGTTTGGAAAGGTTCCATTCACTGCTACGTCAGACCCAGGCCAGAAGAAGGTCCCTGCTTTCAGCCCTTGGTACATGGCTGTGAGCCAAATCTGCCGCAGAACATTCGCCATCGTTAGTGCCCATCACCGAATTAGCTGAGAGACTGCCAGGCCCACTGCCACCCTCACCAACCCTGCACCCTTCAGCAACATCAAAAACTAATAGTTTAATGGAGCACTCCAGTCAATCTAGCCTGCCATCACTATCCACAGCCCAGGTATACCTTGCAGCCTGATTCCTTGTGGCAAACACTCTCATCCCTGCTGCTGCTATGCCACGGAGAGCCAGGACAGAGGTAGGAACCGTTAGTAGAAATGCAAGGGTAGAACCATGGTTGGACACCAGGAAGGGCAATTGTCTCTAGAACAGTGACACATGAAGGGGTGGGAATATTCCAAGGACCTATGTCCTACACACTCTTGACATATGGAAACAGCGTTTTGGTCAGTTCTTTTGATTTTACTGCTGCTCTCATGATTTGTAGGTTTATGCCTTCTGCATGTTTTCTGCCTGATTCATACACCACTCTCTTCTTAGTGACCTGCGAAGTATACACGTGTTCTTTCCTCAAGGGAAAAAAAAAATCCTGTCTTCCCCACATTACTAAACAGTTGCATCTGGTCCCTTGCTATTCTTCAGGCTAGTGCTCACTCAAATTTTTCCATGCCACTTCATTTTCATGGCAGTCTCATCAGTTTTGCCATTGGTGTATGATTGAGCTGAGACAATTTCTTTTTAAACCACATCTTTAGACTTACGAGTAATTTGGGCAGAGCATAAATCTTTATCAGTGCTTCTTATTGCTCAAACTAACTGGTCTGTTGATTTCCTCAGAGAAGGTAACTGCAAGCCCACTCATATTGAAACAGACCAAAATCTGGTAGCTATTTTAGCTATTTCAAGCCAGCATTGTCCTTAGGGAAAATTCCGTTTAAGTTCAAAAAAATCTGTTACATCTTGTTTCATTTGTTGTTTTTCAACTCTAGTAGGGCAATTCCTAATGGTGCTGTGTAAGGCTTCTTGGCTGACTTAGGAGTACCCTCTGTACTCTTTCAACATCACTATGCATCCAAGCGATATTAAGTAACATAACAGGGTGATGTACATTCTCAGAAGGATATTAATACTTACAGGCTGGCCTTGGTACCACTGTGGATCAAACTTCTCCTTACTTTTAAGGGTGAAGGATGCATTTCTTTTGGGGTCATACATCTTGTTATCAATTATACCATGAGATTCAGGATACAGCCCCTGTAATTGAGAGCACGCCTTGTTGCCACGCTATAAAGAGAAAGAACCTTCCAGCTACACAAACATGTTGTTCAGACAAATATACCCATTGAATACTCTGTTGGTGACTGCTACTCCACCAGTAGTTCAGGACTGAAATTTAGCAGCATCACCTACCATTGCTCCCAAGTCCTGCCTTCCAACTCTTGGTTCTCAATGAGATTTTTAAAATATTAGGCAATCTCCTTTGGGATCAAACTGAAACACACTGTATGAGTTCACACATTTGTCGTATCTTTAGTACCAAAGACAAAGCAATCACCTGTGCTGGACCTCCATCACATGAGTAAAAGCTCTAGCTGGGATAACCATTACATGAGCAGTGAAAGAAGTGCAGGCACCACTTTTTGGGTAGCTTTAGCAGATTTTGTGCTCTATCTTTAAGCAGACTACCTCCTTTTTACATTTACATTTATAAGTGATAAAACACCACCACCACTAGGACCTTGCTACTTTTCACAAGAATGGGGAGTTGAGATAAAGCTCTGTAGTGTACACCTCACATGGTTTCAGGGCATGACTAACGCCTCCTGGTTGCATATTCAGTCATGGAGATTTGTGAGGATTACACAATTAAGCATCTCATTCCTGAACCTGTGCTCCTCACTGACCAGATGTCCTGACAAACTGGCAAGATAAGAAAGAAAGTGCAGACCCTAGTATTTGATTGAATTTTAGTTGTGGTATGATGAAATTAAATAGGATGTTCTGGACTCCAACCCTGCATTTGTGTTGTAAACCTCTGTTTTTCTTTTTCCTGTAAATTTTCAAGAGGTGGCAAATTTACAAGATCAGCTTTGTGACATTTCTATGCAGGCTTGGGTACAGTCTGTCACACAGGGTCAAACATCAGCATGATGCTCAAGTCTTTCCTCTCATTTCATACCCTTCTTTTCATCATGCCAGGGTACCTTAATGAAATGAAATAAGGTTGGCAACTTAAAGCAGTCAGGCTTCTCCCATTCCAAGAGAGGAAACTGCAATTTAGTGGAAATATTTACACAAATGAGGAGTTGTAAAGTGATGTGAACTTTTGCCTATATGGGATTTCTCACAGCTACTCTTGGAAGGACTGGATTTACTTACATTAGATCTGACCACTTAGCTGTAGTGTTATATAATAGGTGTTAACCTAATTTACATAAACATAATACGTACTTTTTCCTATGCTGAAGGGAAATCCAATTATTTTAATAATACATCAAAACAAAATATTCCCTTGGAGACAACTTGATGATGAACCACAGTGGCAACATATAATATACAAGAATTCTTACTGTGACAATGGAGTAATGGTTGGGAAAGGTTTTTGAAGGATACACTGGTCTCATACTGGAAGTGTATGTTCCACATTTCTCTAGAGGGAGGAACAAAGAAAGTCAGCAAAATTACTGAAATAAAAATCTTGCAAGTTTCTCTCATGAAGACGTATACCTATTGGGGGAAAAAAAGAAAAAA
>VZRQ01009360.1:893177-962436 GCA_013397975.1 Machaerirhynchus nigripectus | reverse complement strand
AAAAAAAAAAAAAAAAAAAAGCCAAAATATATTTCCAGAAAGTTTTCACTCTTCAAAATTGTGGACTTAATTTTAGTTCCCATATTCATTTACAAGCTGAATAAATGCCCATTAACACAAATTTTATATATGCCTAATGGCTGAATGCAATGGTCACGTGAGCAAAACCTACAGCCCTTGTGAAAAACATGTACAGATAAGAATGAAAAATGACAGAAATCACACCCTCCAAAGTTGCCCTGGTATGCAGTAAGTGCAGTCTGCAGCTTGAGACCAGCCAGCCACTTAACCCTGGGCGCTCCCACAGGTAAAGTGGCCACTAACACAGTGATGCCCAGCTCTCTAAGTCATCTGTCAAATCACCATGTATTTTTGCAGTCTTCCTTTCTTGTTTGTGGGGCTTTTAAAAGATAAAAATAAACTCTTATGCTAGGATGAATGTCAAAGTTTTCTTTATCTCAATATAAAAATCATATGGGTTTAAGGAGATTAGTGTACAGTGCTTGCTAGTATGAAGAGGCATTAACAAGCCCAAAACAACTGAGAAAACTTTATTTAAGAGGTCTAAATTTCCACCAGCAAATGTGTGGGCCCCAATTTTCAAAAAGAAAAAAATAAAAAGCCTCCATTACAACTAAAAAAATACCAAAACTGCTTCAACAGAACCAATTAAAGAACCAAAAGCAATGTCCCCACAGGAAGAACACCACTGGATCAATCCTCACTATGACTCTAGGTAATTATATACAATATAAATAAAATAGAAATTAAAGGGTTCATAACATAGAAAGTGTTGCATCAAGGCACTTCAAACTCATTGGATTGGGGCTTTGATTAGATTTCAGTTGAAATAATCGGTTTGAGCTAGTCCAGATAAAAAGAAACCAGGATGGAAAAATAAAACCTCTCAAGTCACACAGACATCCCCTCCCACACTTGTGTTCTGTAGAAACAAGTAAGCACTTGTACCGTTTTTTATTACAGGAAAACACTTAGCACATTTCAACAATTTCTAAATCTGTTGTTGAGACCGTTTTCCAAAATCTTAGTTTTTTGGTGTGGGCAGCTGGGGAGATTGTATTTTGTTTTGTTTTGCTTTGCTTTTTAAAAGTAATAGAAAAACACACGTAAAAAGTTTTGCCAAAAATCCTATGGGGTTTTTGCTAGGACTTTCCATAAGAGTTATCTTTATTCTCTTTGGCTTGTTGCTTTAGCTAAAGATGATTTAAGACAAAAGGATCATTTATCTAAAACTTAAAATATCACAGCATAATTGTATATGAAAATGTCTTCCCTGAATACCACATGCACACAGTGAGATTAGGCCTGGATTCACTAAAATCCCTCAGCTTCATGCAGAATTGTCCGTCTTTCAAATAGCAGGGAGAGCAAATGTATAACAAAACTTGGTAAAAGTGAAATTATGATAGTCTTACAGGCAACTACTCTGACAGATTTCTCCAAGGAGACACCAGAATATCGCTGTAAGCATGGCTGAATTAACAGAACCAAATATTTTTACCTATAGGAATTCTGAACTTGTCATCAAATGCTTTAAAGATGAAAATCCAGGCTTTTAGCACAGTTCTAATTTAACACAGAACCAGGCAGTCCAATAAGTTACTGAAAGTGAGTAGCTGTTCACTGCTTTCTAAATGCTGTCATTCTTAACCTCTTTTTGAAAATGTAATAGTTCTATAAATGGATAGCTATGAACGCTGAAATTATTTAATACAAATTTTCAACAATAGTCAAGAAATTTATCCACTATTGTTACCTTTCTACACAGAGGAATAGATTTCATTACCCTTTTCTGAACAGTAAAATCCTACAGGAGTATTTACTCACTCATGTAGAAGTTTATCTTTACCGTATGACTGCTTCCACCATTTTTGGTGCCTAGACACATGGAACATGAAGCACAGAGCTTTGAAGCCACGTGACCTCAGAGTGCTATGGGATATACGCCTCAGTAACACCAATTTTCACTCATGAGACTATTATTCTCTTACTGAAGAAAATTTGCTTTATCTGAGCCTTTCACCCACTATTTTACTATGAAGGAAAAAAGAAGAAAGCTGAAGATCCCATAGCACATTGTACTGCAACAGCCTTCTAGCATAATACAAAAAAATGCTCCAGAGTACTTTAAAACTGTAAACATAATGCAGAATTAATACTTGCCTCCAGACTATTCCTCATTTTATTGAGTACAAAACACGTATTATTAGGCATTCTGGTATTAGAATCTGTTAAAAATATAAGTTTTGACCATCAGAAACTTCATAGTTCTGGAGAAGTGAAATGACTTTGAGGAAGATACAAAGATATATGTATTTCTTTGTAGTCAGAATTTATCATGGGTTCAGTGCAAATAGAAATACAAGCTTATTATAGAAGTCAGTGAGAGAAGCCTCACTGTAGTCTATCCAGGCCAAAGAATGAAGAAAGTGTTTGTGGGGAAGTGGATATGGCAGACTGGAAGCCCTACAGATGTTTTGTGACACTGCTATCTTCTATCTCAGGCAGCGCTAGAATAATTTGTACTTGCCAGCCTCTCCTAGAAATGTCCCAGAAGCCTTCTCCCGTTTAAATTTTTTATAACTGCATCTAATGAAAACTTTGCAAATGCCTCATTTTATTCTAGCATGGAACAAAATTAAATAGAAACCAAAACCTCAAATACATCTGCGAATTGTTATCCTCTGGAACACTTCAAGTTGTAACAACCACTGTAAAAAAAAGCAAGTATTTTTACTGATTTATTTTTAGTCAAACTGAAACCAGGCACCCCAGGTAGTAATTTATGAATGTCAAGAAGATTGGCGTATTTTTCAGACAAGAAATACCATCAGCTCTCTACAGACCACAGCCAAAAGAGAAACAGGAAAAGTAACTAAAATTATTTAGACACTACAAAATCAAGTAAGACACTAAAAAAGCTGGGGAATATTTCTTCTGGAAATATTTGTTAAATTAAGGTTTTCTTGGATGCATCACATTTCTACCAGCCCTCCTATATCATCTCTTCTTAGTCTCTTCCTTCTCTGTCTTCTTTTTCCAAATATAATCAAATGCTTTCTATCTTGCTTTCCATTTTCCAAAGCCATTCCACCAAAATATGAGATGATGTGCATTATAGAGTGAAAAGGATCTACTTCTATTTTGAAGAAATTAAGTAACCTCACAGCAAAAAACATCCACCTCCTAAATATAACAGGGGCTATAATTTACAAGATTTCACTGAAAATCAAAAGGGCACTTTCCTCATGCCCTCTCTCTTTCTTGCCCTTCCACTCTCCCACACCTCAAGTTCTCTGTGCATGGCTGTTCTATAGGGCAACAACTTCCACATTCATGGCAGAAGAGTGAGGATTTTAAAGAGTGAGCAAAGCTGCATCTGTGTTTTTTTCAGGTAAGACGTCATAATATTTCTTAGACAAAGAAACTACTCACGTAATTTGCTAATAACAGGTAGAAGTCCACCCCAAGTCTGCAAATATTCTGCTCTGAAGCCATCCAATGAAAATAGTAACACTGGAGACTTGGTAAATCTGAACAAACAGAAATTGAATATTAAAAGACAGTCTCTGAGAAACAGTTTCCTATCACTAATTTTAAGAAAGTTACCCCCAAGCAGAGGGAATGTTCATTATGGGGCTATAAACCACACCAAGAAGTCCTCCTAAGCAGGAAGGTTTGCAGGCTGGCACAGTGGTAAGCACACAAGCTGTCCAGTCCCTCTGCTTGAAGGCTGGCAGAGCAATCCCTGCCCAAGGAGGCTGAGGTTTGCAGCAGGGAATGCACAGCAAAGCATAAACACACCCATAAAATGAAGAACAAGCCAAGATGCCCAGGTGATCCACCTGGTGGGTTTGGTACTCCTTATCTTGAAATCAGTCCCGCTGAAGCAACACTCAGCCCCTCCAACCCCACTCTCCCACCCCAAGGTAAGAGCAGGGAAGAAATAAGGCAATGCAAAGCCAAACTTCCCTTTATTCCCTTTGCTCCTGAACAACCTGTAATCTAGCTGAAAAAAAAGGATTCTTTTTTATACCTATACAGTGCACAGAACTGTAAGCAAGTCTAATGTACAGGGTATGTTAAATCAGCAACTAAAACACATACTTTTCCTTTCATCTTACAAAGATTACCCACCCAAAAAGAACTTGCTTACTGCTCCAGAAGTGCTCCCTGCAACTGGAAACACTGTAATAGCATTTCTGCCAGGAATTTGACAGATAAATTCAGAAACTGATTTCACTGGAACAATACAAATAAAATCTCCCCTTTCAGTCTCCACGGGATCTATGTTTTCCAGTCTTGACTTGTTCCCAGATTCGGCCCTGTTCAAACAATTTTTCTCCAACTGTAAGTACTTAAAACATTGCATCACAGACATGAATAGTAACTTCTGTAACATCAATAACTTCTTCCTTGAAGAAAACATACCCTTTGTTTGACCTATAGACATGAGGGCATGTAGGACTGAAAAAAAAAAAAAAAACACTACTGTGCAGCACTAACTACTGAAAATATGGAATTTCATAATACAATTTTATGTATTTTATGTGTTAACTGCAAGCTCATTTTCCCTTTTTATATTTACAAACTGCAAAATGAAAATGCGCTTTTTTTAACTTTGTTATACTTTAATTTCCAAAAATAAAACACTGAGGATAGAAGACAAGTATTATTTATAAACTGTTGACAATTTCTTTAGTGATGTACCCCACAAAAAAATCCAGTCATTTACAAATGAAACATTTTTAAGCTGTGTGTCAGTCAAACAAACGTGACTATATTAAGCTAAAGAATAGTCAGACAACCAAAACACATTTATGCTAAGAAAATTTTAATCAACAGTTTGAGCAACTGTTCAGCCAAAAGGAGTTCATTAGTCAGAACTATTACATAGCCTACCCTACATCCCAGATGGAATACGACTTTTAGATGCATTTCTAAGATGTATTTTTGTAGCCGGCTTTTTAATTCATATGGCACAAGTGGGAACAAGAAATGAATGATTTTCAGGTCAAAACTAAAGCCCTTGGGCAGAACAGAGTAAGGAAACTTTATGCACTACCCTCACCCATATTACAAGTGCTTCTTTGCACCACACATTCTGATCTCTGCAAGTTTTGCAAATACCTTCTCCATGCCCCTTCCTGCTCAATAAATTGATTCGCTTCAATGCAGAGGTCTAAAAATCTTCACTGCAAAGTTCTCTGCAATAAAATATGAACTTTGAGGCAACGGCTGTTCAATATTACTTACCAACAAGTCTTACCTAAAAAAAAAAAAAACAACAAAAAACCAAACCAAAACCAGAGAACTCCACCAAACTTAAAACAACCACTTAGAAAGGGACTTTACGCAACTGTTTCTGGTTTGGCATTTACAAGTAAACCAACTGTTAAATACATGTTTTGGTTGTCTGCAAATCTAGCTACCGACCCCTTCGCACATGTAAAATTAAACTTGGCAAAATAGGCCATTGCCACAACGAGGACAATTGGCCATTTCACTTTTTGTCTACTCTACACGTGCCAAAACCCACGTATTTAGTGATCTGC
This sequence comes from Machaerirhynchus nigripectus, assembly GCA_013397975.1. Classification (NCBI taxonomy): domain Eukaryota; kingdom Metazoa; phylum Chordata; class Aves; order Passeriformes; family Dicruridae; genus Machaerirhynchus; species Machaerirhynchus nigripectus. The sequence goes on along the minus strand of VZRQ01009360.1, from coordinate 956,860 downwards.
CCTGGTGCTCAGGGAAGCAAAGTATGACAGACCATATTAAACTGTTCTCCCTTTGGAACAGCTCCAGTAAAATCCCCACACAAACTGACCCAAGCTCCATTCGGAGGTATATCCGCCACTTCCACACATTTTTCCGGTTAGTAGCCAAGACTGCACTTGCTACTTCAGAAATGGGCTGACATGAGCAACCAAGCCTGGAAGGCTCAAGTTTTGGTCCTGCCAGTGATTCATGCTGGCTGTGTCCAAACAGTAAGACAAGTGTGTTTCACAGCTCTTGGATAAATGGGTATGCCACAGTCACATCCTGACTCCAAACTGAAGGAAATGCAGTAGCAATTATCCCCTCCTATAAACTGGCCTCTATGGAAACATTATGCAGGCAACACAGGCTTGCTGTGGTCTAGTAGGTTCACCAGTCTGGATGATCAAGAGGCCAGAACCATGGATCACATTGCCAAGTTGACCTGCCCCACTGCAGGCAGGTTAGACCACAATTAAAAGAAAGAAAAAGTAAACAAAATAGGAAGGAAAAGAAAGTTCCCTTGAAAAGCTTAACATAGTACACAGAAATCTTCCTATCCCACAAGCACTCGTACACTACTGCCTATATACAGCCATAAAGCATAGATGAAAAGCTTTCTTTTCCACTAAATGTACAGAAAGCTTCAAAAGAAGGCATAAGAGCAATCTCCAGATTTACAGAGAGATCAGCAAAGAGGAAAGGAATCAGATGCTCTTCCAGCTCAATGAAGATAGCACAAGTAGTAATGGGCCTGAAGTACAGAAAAAGACATGAGGACAAAAAGACAGCAAAAAGTCATCAATAAAGCCACCTAGGTAAGTACTAGGACAAAGTGCTTAAGTAGGTTTCAATTGTCTGAGTATTATTTCACTCCTAGAACAGTGGGAAGGACTAGATCTCTCCTGAGATCTTACAGCCTATTAACTTTATAACCCTATTAAACAACATAGAACCCAGTTTTGGAAAGACTTAGGTGTGTACTTAATTTTAAGCAGGTGATCAGTCTCATTGAAATCAGTGGCATTTCTTAGATTAAGCACCTCATTGAATGCTGCACTGTCTTTTATCTATTCTGCACCACAGGAACAGCTAAAACACAGCTAAAAATTGAAAGAGAATAAAACCAGCAATCCGAACCGACAAAATCTCTGTTATCCTGAAGACTCAAAATGAGTACTGCAACTAAAGTCACCTGCACTCCTGCCTACCTCACAGCATAGGAAGTAGTGGATTGTTTATAGAGCTGTTACTTTTTTTTTGGGAGAGGTTTGTGTGCTAATAGTCAGAGATGAACCTTCAGTCAACACAGTTTGATTCAACTTTGACCACATATCACCTTTTCCTGGGCTGGGTTTTATTGCAACATTTTGGGGTTTACCAGGATTAGAACAATTTTAGAGGAGTAACTATGTATCCCTTTCATGAGCTGAACAGAAAAAACAAACAAAAAACCCTAAAAACAAGTTAACCAACAGGAGTTGCCCTACGGCATTTACGTCAATAACTTTGACTGTGGATCTGCACAAGACTCCTGTTTGTTTACCAACCTCTTGGGGGCAACGCTTCCTACCCTTGCATTAGGGAAATCAGCATCCTAGAGTCAGTTCCCAGCAAGAAGTCCCAAATGGCCCCTGAATTCAGAACAAAAGTTAATGAGAAAAACTTCAAGAACCTCCTTGCTATCACCTTCCTCCATAGGGGATTACTGGGGACTTGGACTACAAGCTGGACAGAAGCTCCAGTTTCTGTCCTGATGAAGGTTCTGACATGTCAGCATCTGTTTGTGCTCTGAATCAGAATGAAGGGTACTCAACTGGTATGAAATATTCCAAAAGGAAATGTATTTTGTTTGACAATATTATAACTCCAGTGAATAAATACAGCACAATTTAAATATCTCAAGTCAAAAAAGTAATAACATAAGAACAAAATAAAATGGTTTTACTTTACTAGAAATATCCCATCACACTATAATTTCAAAATCAAAATAAAATAGGTCTGAATTTTTTTATACTTGTCAGACAAGAACATAATCGAATTCAACTTATCCCATAACATGTCTAGCAAGTGTTTACTAAAGGAACATATTTCAATCAAGAATTTAAGTCACTTCTATTGATAGCTTAGACATACAATCATAGTTTATTGTCAACTTCAGCTATTAAATTAATTTGAAGATCCCACAGCAAAAATAGTTCAAGAAATACAGGCTTTTTTTTCCTGGCTGGGAGCTTTGCTGTACTATTAAAGCCTGAGTGCTGATGCCATAAACCACATGAGTCATTCTTCACACAGTGTATACATAACTTGCAGGAGCAAGCCCAGTGTGGAGCTGAGCCAGAGAATACAAGGTTCCCATGGCACTTTACACCTTTTAAAGAAAGTAGTTCAGACAGCTTGCAAATAGGTTGTCCCACTGCTGGCAGCACCGGAACAGCGATCTGCCCACATTTTGCAGTTCTGAGGTTGGAAAATGCACGTTATTGGAAAGGTCTTTTAAAACGACAAGGGAGGGAGGCAATCTTAGGAGTCTAAGATTGCTGGATGGGTCCCAAAATATTTGGGATGGTGGGTATTGTAGAACATGTAGGTCAATAATGCAGCTGGCAACCAGGCAGAGTTGCCCAGGGCACATACATCTGTGAGACACAGCAGGGTTGAGGAATAGGCATGTCTTGCAAGTCAAGCAAGTGCTGAGATAGAGCAACCTGATCTGTTAGTAAGCACCACCAAATGCTGGCTGAACAGGTGTTCATCTCTGCCTGGCAGCTGCTTTTACTGTGTGTGTAAAAGGCAAGCAGGTCCCAGGAAGGCACAGCAGGGAAAACAATCTCAAAAATTAAATGCAAGCAAAGAGCAGAGCTATGCAAATACACAATTTCCTCACCCTTTTGGACACTGGGGTTCAGTAATGTCCTCACACTCTTCTTCAACCCAGCTTGCCTCTCCTTAAAACAAATGAGTGCAATTTATTTTTTAAGACAGTACATTCTTACTGATAGGTGCAAGGTTTTTTTCACTTTACCGGATGCTTTTAAAATCATATTATGTTCTAGCTCCTTTTATACAATTATGGGTACATATGAAAGATGGTAGTAATTTGTTCACAATATTTACCTTTACAAACAGCTTGATAATTGACACAGCAATCTTTGTTTTCCACACAATCATCTGAACAGGAGCAATGATATTCTGGTCGCCTCTTTTCTCCGCACCTGAATTTATTGCAGGTCCATATGTGGGCTAAAAAACAGGTGAGAGAGAAGGACAGCACAATGATTAATACTGCTGTAAGTCCAGAACTGATAAACCAAGTGTTAAGTTCAGTGTCAAATCTCTACTCACTGAGAAATAGTCCTCAAGTGTAATAGAGATAATGAGTTGTTATACACGCATAGCATCACCAACTTTGGCACGTCAGGAAATAGAAACACCGATGTCTAAATATCCAAGAGCATAGTCATCTGAATACAATTATGCAGCATATGGGTATAAATATCACAGATCAGAAAGAATCCTTTTTACAGATCTCCTGAAATATGGTAATTTATATGGGTTTACTCTGGTAAGATCATACTATTAAAAGTTCCCAAAAAACTCCCCCATAAAAAAAACCAAATTGAGTCTGAATTTGGAATGCCTAGAAAACACTGAGCAGCATTAATTTACTCTGACTTGCATTTGAAGACACAGTAGATTTTACCAGTAATCATCAGGCACTCCAGCCTCCTTCAGCACCTCTTTGGCATAGGCATCACTGCCACTATTTAAGAGTCTATACATAAGCTCACAGGAAGACCTACTGACTTCAGCTCCACTGCTGATTTTATTAAAGAACAATGCTGGTTTCTCTCAATTGCATATTCCAGTACATTGAATCGTCTGAAGACCTGGATGTCCTAAAAAACTATGAGTCAGCAGTGCCCTGGCAGCCAGGAGGGCCAGCCCTGTCCTAAGGGGCATGAGGCACAGCATCACCAGCTGGGCAACGGAGGGGACTGTCCCACTCTGCTCTGCACTGGGGAGGCCTCACCTCGAGTGCTGGGGACAGTTTTGGGCACCACAACCTAAGAAAGACATCAAGCTCTTAGAGAGTGTCCAAAGGAGAGCCATGAGAATGGTGAAACGTCTGGAGGGGAAGCCTTATGAGGAGTGGGTGATGTGACTTGATCTATTCAGCCTGGAGAAGAGGAGATTGAGGAAAAGCCCCATTATAGTCTTCAACATCCTCATAAGGGGAAGCGGAGGGGCAGGTACCCATCTCTTCCCTCTCGTGACCAGTGACAGGGCTCAAGGAAAGAGCATGAAGCTGAGTCAGGTGAGCTTTACGTTAGGTATCAGGAAAAGATTTTTCACCTAGAGGGTGGCTGGGCACTGGAAAAGGCTCCCCAGGGAAGTGGTGACAGCACCAAGCCTGACAGAGTTCAAGAAGCATTTGGACAATGCTCTCAGGCACATGGTGTGACTCTTGGGGTGTCCTGTGCAGGGCCAGAGTTGGATTTTATGATCTTGATGGGTTCCTTCCAACTCAGCACATTATGTAATTCTATGATTTTGTTATCAGTCATAAACACAAATAGATCCTTTACATTCAATGAGGACAAACACAAATGAATTTACCAGTTGAGTGAATACTTAAGCGAAGATCTTAACAGACACATGGAAGCCAAATCTAAATGTTTGAACAGAGGACCCTCAATGATTATCATACATGGCTAGCAATTAGAAATCCCTAAAAGCACTGTCAGGATATTAATCTCACTTTCAGGTTACATTATGGCAGTAATTCCACTAATATCAAATAGATCTTTACTTCTATGAGAGATTATGGTTCTAGTTACATGCTGATATTTGATTGTCCACTGATGTTAAGGTTAATTAAAAAAAAAAAAAAAAAAAACCAACAAAAAACACCACCAATCAATTCATTCTCATTCTTAGGGCTAAGACAGACTCTCCTGTTTGTTTTGAAAGAACATTTATCCACAGGGGGAGTGATGAAATAAAACAGACAGGGTAAAACCCATGTGACTATATACCTGGATGTATCAACTATATATGTGTAACTTGACCTTTCAATAGCAGTCAATTGAAGCAGGGCTCAGTTGAATTGGGCTCAGTTGAATTGAGCTCAGTTTAATTTTTTGGTTTTCAAAGTCCACATTGGAATTTTAAATGCATCAATGTGGTCTCACCCAGAAATTAATCAAATGCATGTAAAGAGGAGTGTGAAGAAAAAAAATTATCTGAAAGAAATGCTGCATTTGAAGCATTAAGGCAAAACCAAAGTAGAGAAAATAGTCAAGTTCTGTCCTTGGTGTTCTACCCACACTAATATCTTTCCCTTTAAGATTTCTCCAAGGTATTTTTCACACGTTTGCCCATCTGACCTTTGCCTTCTGGCAGATCAGGGCAGCGGCTTCTCATTTCGCAATCCTTCACCAGTGCAATCTGTTCTGTCCCCCTGCCTTGACTCATGCTCACGATCCTTGCTTCACACTCAGGCTGGAGAGTAACAAGGCAGAGGGCCTGAACAGCTGGGTAAGGAGGGATGGCAGCTTTCAGAGAGCTGCTCTGTCCTTCCCCTTTTTCATTCAGGCGACGACAGACAAATGCAATTATGCAGAATGCACTTCTATTCCAGGCTTGCCCAAGGACGTAGGAGTTATCCCTGAGGCCAGGGACAATGCAGGTCACTGTTGTCTCACCACCAGAGAACAAAAAGCTGGCTCAGCCCTCGAGCTGCCGTTGTTCCTCCTCCTTCGAAGGGGGAGGGCAGCAGCAGAATCTCCTCACAGGAGAGCTATGGGAAAGCCAGCCTACTGGCTATGTCAGCTCCTAAGCACCCCAGCTGGGTGAAATACAAGCTTTGTTTGTGTGAAACAGCAGCTGTACCAGAGCCCTGATGTTTCCACAGGAGTCCCCAGCACCACCATCACCACTGCAACTCCACCCAGGAATGCAACACAGAGAGCACAAAAAGGGGGAGACGAGTGGCATCAGAACCACTCTGCTGTTCAGGAGCCCCACTTTGCTCTCACAGTCCCTCTGAAATAAGTCCTAATCACAACAGTACTCACATACACTGAGCTGTCCCTTGTCAAGAAACAGAAGAGATTGCTCCCTCAGCTTTTTTCCATCCTTACCTGGTTGTATACATGTTTCCTGGTAATCTAAGCAGCAGTTTCCAAGCTTGACACAATCTTTATCACAACGGCAGCTTCCAAAGGTCCTTTCAAAGCAACGACCTTTGCAGGTTTTCACTGTAATATCGGATAGTGTTAGATGTCAGTGGCTGAGCCCAAATCAGTCAACATGCAAAAGAAACTAATACAGTCAGCGTGTGAAATGACACAGCTGGCCATTCCACAACTTACAGCATGGCTGCAAAAACAGTGACAGCCGAAGGAGAGTCTTGATGCAACCAAATGCTTATTTTCTCTTACTAAACAAAAATGGTTTTTCATCATATGGAACAAAGAGCTCAGTTCTGTTTTAGCAGGAACATGGTCTTTCTGTATTGGCAGAAACAAATTAAATAAAAGACTACAATTCTAGTTGTGACTGTCCTTGCCTTTCTGTGTCACAGGAAGATGTGAGTACAGTCACTCAGAATATGTAAGATCTCAAGGCATAAAGAGGGCTGTTCCAAAGCAGACACAAGAGATACAAACTTGAGTATACTGCTCACTGGTTTATTTTTTGTTCAGTTTTAATGTGAAAAAAAGAAAAAAAGACGTAACATTCTTCCATTGGACTGGGGTTGCTGAGGGCAGGGGAATACTCCCCCCGCCCAAAAAAAACCCCAACAAACCAAAAAACAATAACAACCCAAAAAAAAAAAAAAAACCAACCAACCAGAAACTGGTGATGTGAAGGATTAAAAAAACTTAAGAATTTGGTCACACTGTCTAATCCTGAGCAATCACCAGAAGGGAGTGAGGTAAATCCTCCATCATTTGGCTCCTCTTCTGAAGAATCTTGAGGAGTGTGATATTAGGAAAATGAGATATTAATGAACCAATGCTGCAAATCTGTAATAAAATGAGAAGAAACCTATATATATTGTAATAGAAATTTTATAAACGGAACTTATGTTAAAAATCATTGTTTGTTCAACTTTGAAATTATTCTTCGTAGTTGTTCCCAAAGTGAAGCCTAATTTCTTAAAAAAAAAAAAAAAAGTCTTTCGTAACCTTCTACCTGAAGAAACTTCACCATTGAAAAAACCACATATTTTTCAGGACAGAAAATAGACAGAGGAATTCCACAAGGAATGTTTTCAGGCTACAATTCTAACCAGTAAAAAAATAACTTTTTTTTTTCCTCCATAATTGACTGGAAAAGATGAAGAACAAATGTTCCAGGACAACATGAAATAGAAGTTGTTGTATTTTGTTGTTTGGTTTTGTTTTTTTTAATGGTGAACTGAGAAAAGCCAGCCATGTGACATCACCACAGTGACAGTTGGGATATATGGAAGCTGCCAGATCAGACACTGAGTACCAGGATCTCTTTACCTCTCAAGTGAGTACACACAAGTATTGAGTACACACAAGTATTGAGTACACCTGAGGTGTATTTTCTGGTATTTTTATTCCCCTCTTACTGATATTGCTTCAAGCAGTGCATGCAATCCTCTTCCTGCAGCAAGAAGGGTGGAGTTCTGATAATATGAAAATTAGTGCACAAAAAGGAAAAAAAAATGAATTGCTTAATAATATTACTAAATAAAAGACATATTAGTTACCATCTTTTGAACAGCTAGGCTTCAGGCCAAATATACATCCTAGGATTGTCGTTAACATGCAGACACAGAGTACCTGTGGGACAGGAAGGAAAAGAAAATAATATTAAATTACCACTGAATGGTTTTGAAAGCATTCATTTTCTCTATAATGCTATACAACTGTACTGAAATTCATAAACGTGCTGATTAGGAGGCTGATTTCACTGTTTTCACTTCCACAAGTAGTTATGTTGTTTGCAATTAATTACTAGTGTATGAGCATGCTTATGACAACTGGGCCTATGCATATCATTTCTTCTCCAGTCATTTAGCATAGACATATATCATCATGTCTTTCTTGATTTCTTTTATATCATTCTTTCATGATGATGTATTTCTATTTCTTACACATTTTATAGAAAACATTTTTACTCTACTCTTTCCTTCCTCTCACACTGTTCTAGGAAGGTGAAGCAAAGTTTTGCCATTAACCACAGACTACAAACAGAAGGCAAAGCCCTTAAGTGATACCTATAATTTTCTCAGGCAGGAAAACCCTTTCCCACTTCCTAGTATCCAGTTCATACTAGATCTGGGTCCACATCACGGTAAGCAACTGTAGGATGTCACATTAAGAGTGACCACAGTGTCTTGCACTGACCAGGAACTATGGCTGTGTTCATTCTGGATTCTGGATGCATTGAAGTTATCAAACAAGCACTGTATTATCCTTGCCCAGTATTTTAGGGCAAGATTTAATGCCTACTCAAATACAGAGACATATTTCTTTTAACCTCATTAAGTATTGGATTTGGTCCATAAACTCTTTAGAAAAAGTATACGTAGTATCAGTGCATATACAGTAATTAAAGAGAAGCCAACAGTGCAGTTACAACAGCCATTCTACTTAAGTGTAGAACGTAATAAAGTACTTTGCCAGAAGTCTTGAAACAGAAGATACTGCAATAATGCAGACTGTCTTATATGAAAGAATTTGGGGAGCTCTAGGTAGGGAAAATGTGTATATACCACCTTTCCAGTCACTGTTTTCTGAGGAAAAGCTGCATTGAAGCAATACTTCAAGATCTTCACATACGTGGCTACACAATTCTCTCCCTTTTTCTCTCCTTTCCCATCAGCAAAATCTGCTGAGTCAGCCTTGGGTAGGACACCTGAATCATATTGTGATGTGGCAAAAATTCTTTCCATTTTAAAATGCACATAATTATTTCTCAAGTCTATTCTTTTTAAAGACTATGAGCACTTCAGTAACTAAAAACTGTTTGTGTTGTTTTTAACAACTCTACAGTTTATTATGCAATTTTGTTCACTAAGCAGTTAATAAAGACAGTGAGAAAGCAATTTCTGGAGTATGTAGCATTGGAATTCAGATATTACTCTGAATTTTTGAGCTAAAAATTATCAAAAAACAAATTAATCAATATAAAAAATATTACATATATAGCATTCATTAAAAAATGGAATAATAGCTTGTACCTGATGAAGCTGTGGCCTAGAATTCTAGGCAAGTCACTGGAATCTTATTCAACACCATGTATAGCAAAGAAATAAGCACTTTTTCAGTTCTATTTCAGTCTTTGAATTGGCAAGGAAAGAAGGAAAATAATACAAGACTGAAGGGGGGGGGAAAATCTAGCATTATCTATGCACCTTACAGAAAGATGCAAGTCTCCATTAAACCCAGCTATCAAGAATGAACATAAGTACAGAGTTTTGTACTTCTTTTTTGTTGTTGTTGTTTTTAAATCAGAATACTAACACGTGCAGCATCAACATTTTCTGTTACGTCAGTATCAACAATCTTATCTTCAATGTAAATTGATCTGGACCTTTGAAATCCCCCTAGATAAGAGCAGGTACACAGCTAGGTAGGAGACACTTCAAATGCAAGATATCAAAGCCCAGCAACATCAGTAGAGAGGGCAAAACCTGTTACTGTCCTTCCAACATTATTATTACTGTTGTTGTTGCTGTTGTTATTATTATTATTATTAAGTTACAAATAGATTCATTTATTTTTTAAAAGCCAGGTGGAGAACATTTTATTTCAGGGTGAAGATACATTGCTTCTCTGCTCCCACCTGGCCCTGCTGCTCAGATCAAGGAGTAGAATCTCCTCTGAGATGTAAGCACAGACATTCTTTAAAGCAAGAAAAACCCACAGCTATTCTATCTTTAACAGCTTTATTCCTACATCTTCAAATAGCTACATGACCTATGGGACTTATGCCACCTAAGGCATCCCTGCACAGAAAACACATTGCAGTGCCACTAAATGGACTATTAATCTTCCCTTATGGGACTTCAGTGTAGGTAATGCAGGAATTTAATCATGACACCAAATTAATGCAAAATAAAATCTACATAAAACCCACTCCAAAGCAACAGCATTATAATACTTCTCAACATAAAACTGGTAAAACTTCACTAAAGTTCTCACAACTAATTCCTGTGATTTTGGCACCAAATGTAACAAAATCACAGTTTTGTATTGTATTCCAGGCTGTCAGTTTTATGCTTCTATGAACATAACTCAAATAAGCAAAAACAAAAGGATTATGTTCACTGAGGCACATGAGTGCTCTTTTGGGTACAAAATACTACAAAATGCAATATGAAATGCAATAATAAATGAAGATCGTAAAACTCTCAACTTACTACATTAAAGCTTTTGTTTTCTTAACCTTAGTCCGACTAGCTTAAATTTTTGTCTTAAAAATATTTTACTGCAAAAAACTGAAGCTTCTGCCTCCTTTTTGCTTTCTTCTTTCTTTCTTTCTTTATCACTTAATAAAGAAGTTTTACAAAAACATTAAGTTTTCACATTAAGCATTTGACAATGTTCGGGGACAGCCAAATCTAACCCAGTGGAACCCCGTGCAATTGCAGCTTAGTGTTTAAGGCTTTGAATTGAAGCTTTATCTTGAGCCTGAATGACTTCAGTCACATGGATATTATCCACACAAATGGCAAAATGTTCTGCTGGAACAATAAGGAGCAGCTAATACTGGCCAGAAGCAGCAGTAATCCTGACTAAGCACAGCAAGAAGTGCTACACCAGTAGTTGACCTATTGTCAGTGGAAAGGCCTTAAGACTATCAACTCTGCAGATGATGAAGAATATCGAAACTATTTTTAAAGATCCAGATACTCACTGCATCTCACTGCTGCACCCTAAAGATGGAGTAATTTACTTTGCTTCTTTCTTATTGCAACATATCTGTGTTGCACAGAGACGTTGTGGATGCCCTGTCCTTGGAAGTGTTCCAGGTCAAGCTGCACAGGGCTTTGAGCAACCTAGTGGAAGGTGTCCCTGTCCATGGCAAGGGGGCTGGAATTAGATGATCTTTAAGGTCCCTTCCAACCAGAACCATTCTGTGATTCCATAAGGAACCTCACCGCAGCAAGTGGGTTACTAATATTACCTGACCTGTTTTACATACAGGTAGCTCAGGCTGGGGATGCTGCAGTCTGCTGCATAAAGATTATATATTTTTTTATTCCATAGAAAGACAAGTAGCTGCATGCATTCTTGTTTACTAACAAGGACCTTGTTTAGCATCCTGCAGCAAGCAACAAATTCAAATCTCTAACCACTACCTCACTGTCAACATAACACCTGCCTTGAAGGTGTAATCTGCCTTTTTAAATAGGAAGAAATCTTACCTGTTCTCTCTCACCCTCTTCTACTCAAAAGAGAAAGCAAGAATTAAGAAAAAGGTGCAATTAAGAAAGAATATGGGAATCCAACGTTCAGTAGGAAGACAAGTAACATTAAAGAACCTGGCCTTGTAATATACAAAAGTAGAAAATTAACTTTTTATGATCTGTATCTTATGAGGTTGCTAGCACAAACGGTCAGATTCAGTTCTAATATGGCATCTGAAAAAAGTTTTTTAAAACAACACAGTAACAACTGCAGAGAAGAAAGTGTCCTTTTTTGGTTTAAAAATAATTTTTAGAAAGTTTGTTTTGGAATCACAAAAACATTGTCATCTAGGGATGAAGCTCTGTCCCATCACTGCTTCCTCAACGTGGGAGGAAGCAATAAAAGCTTTGCTTTGTAAACAGTTATAATGGCTGGGAATAGGTGGTTGAACGTCTGGAAAACTGCAATCCTGAGAACATTTCAAAAGCCTTTTGTTTCAAAAGCCTTTTATTTTGAGCTGGGTAGATGGAAATATGATAGCATGGTTAGGAAAGAGAATAATTTCCTTCACTCATCTCTAGAACTGCAGCTGAAGAGAATTTCTCAGCAGTGATTGCAGGGAGCTGGTGGAAGGGCCAGAGTCAGCAAGCATGCAGGTGCACACATCAGATCCCAGAGAGACTCCTCAGCTGTACAGGTCTTACTGACACACAAAGAAATCTCTCACTGGCCTCAGCCACTGCCACCTTTCCTTTGCTATTGTATTTTACTCCTCCTTTATACAGTTAATGCCATTGTCCCTTTCTCTTCACTCTTCCCTAGCCCTGTCCATCTCTCCCACTCCCCTCCTCTATTCTGTGTTTTCTTTGGCAAAGAATGCATTGATACTTCTCTAAAGGAGTAATCATTCTGAACTACATTTCTTTCTGTGTTGATCTTCCTCGTCCTTTGCCTGCCATGTACCCAGTTGCTTTTCATCTCCCTTCCTTCATCCCTGGTATTCCAAGGCAAACACAACTTGTCACTCCAAGGCTGAAGACAAATCCATTAAAAGCTACTCAATTATCAAGGAAACCATGCAAAATAATGGTTTTCCATTCTAATCTCCATGATTGGCTCTCACAGTTGTGTCACATGTATCCATGAAGGGATGATGTCTAGACTGGGTCTGTAATGCAAGTATTAACAAAACCCATGGAATTTTCCAAAACCACTGGGATCTGTGAAAGGCATGCTATGTTTTCACTGGTTTGTGCATCTAGAATAGATGACTATAAAGACCTGAACCTTAACACTGAAATATCTTTGGAAAATAATTTCACGTGCAAAAGTGTAAAGAACACTGTAATAAATCATGAATTTCAAGCAAAAAACAGTGTCACCTTCTGTCTCTAAAAGGGCACTGTTAAAAATGCAGACAACATACTGTATAAAGAAAAAAAAACCACACTTATCCACACTTGCCAGGGGCAGTGGAACACTTACTCACGCTTTTAAAAATTATTTTTAAACCAGCATAATCCCCTTGCCAACAGCTCAGTTTTACTCAAAAGCAGGGGACACTTAATAAGTTTAATAAACTGAAAGGAGGTAGATACCTCACTCACACCAGCAGAGCTACTTAAGTAACACTTAAGTAAATCACCTAAAAAAAAATAATAATCAGCACTGAATCAAGTGCACCACCTCCTCCTTGCACCAGTCATCTCTACTTTCCACATTTGTAAATATTTTTATGGTCTTCAAAGACTTGCTTCTGTTGATCTACATTCCACTCGTAGAGGCCAGCAGGAGGAGAGCTGCTGAGGCTCTCAGATCCTGGCTGTTGTAAAACACTGGAGATGACTAAATAATTCTGAAGTCAGTGGATAAAAATGCTGCAGATAACACCCAAAACTTTTTCAGAGCTAAAAAAATTTACTATAAAAATGCATAGGCATTATTGTTTTTCTTCTCAAAGCAGCACACAGAAGGCCTACTCTCATTCTTTCTATTAAATGCACTCAAGACTGTTACTATGTACTGTTACAACCTAAGGTCATTCAAAGGACAAGAATGTTTTAAAGGTAGATTGAGCCACTGTCAGGTATGATAAAAGCCTTCACCAAGGAGCTCACCAAGGATTCACACTTCGCTCAGCAGAGAATTATCAGCAATCATCATGCTATAGCTCTCTAAATAACTCCCAAAATTATTCAAGCATCTGGTTTTTAACAACAAGATACCAAAAGACAGAAGTTAGCACCTGTCAGCTAGTCAGATGGAATCTAAAGTATTTTTCTTATTTGTTGCTTGCCCAACTGTATAGGTACATACTCTCCTGGAATTCATTAGCACTTGAGATGTTGTTATCAAAGCTTTACCCCAGCTGTTACACTTTTCACTGCACTTTACATCATGGGAAAATTCAGAGAGAAATTAAAGTGCAGCAATATCCTAGCCACAAAGAAGGGGAAATGAAACTTCTAGTTAAATTCCCAGAAAGCAGGTAGCAGCTGACTCTGCTATTTAATCAGCAAGTAGATTTTTGTAAAAACCTAAGGATAAACAGAACTGAAAACTCATATTATGAGAAAAAAAGTAAATATTGTACTTTCAAATACAATTCTTTTATTCAACACAGCAGACTAAGAACACAGAACAAAAACCACTGCATGTCATCTGCTTTAGTGGCAACCACATATGAATGCACAACTGCATAAAAAGCAAAGAAACTGTCAGTAATTATGCTAACTAAAAATTGTTTTCCAAACAAGTTCCGCTTGACTCATAAATAAAAGCAAAACTGAATCTGAAAATATGGCCTTGAGCCATCTTTATGCCCTTCCTATTCCAAAAGTCCCTTTTCAAGAATAAAACTAAAGCTGTTCCAATTTAGATTACTGTCATGAGAGTTGTGACAAGAACAGTGTACAGAGGGGGCTGCTTCTACAGGGTACTGACCATACCACCAAATATACCAAGCAAACCTATATTCCATTTTTCCTTGGCAGATACTATTATTACTGCCACCATGACATCAATATTAACTTCCACAGGAAAAAAAAAATGACCTTAACGAATAAGTGACGAAATCCTGTAAAACACCAAGATTATAAGGAGTGTCAAAAAACTGCAGAACCACAAACAGTTTAAGAAGATAGGACAAATAAGTTTTCATAGGATCATTTAGGCTGGAAAAGACACTTACGATGAAATCAAACAATCTCAGTTATTCATTTTAGGTATTTACTAAGTACACTGATATTGATCACAGACACATCTTCAGCCCTGAATCCTTTGGCCATTTTGCCAAAACAAAGACCAAGACTGATAAAGAGGCCATTATTTACCTCGGCACCACTTGAATATAGCCCCTCAAGAAACAAAAGGCAGACTATCAAATTTTCATACCTCTCAACATGGAAACATATTTGAGCCAGAAGAAGGTTCAAGAACTGGCCCATCTACCAGAGTTAAACAGTGAAATGAAACATACATGGCCAGGTTGGATTATTGATTTTGTTGAAGCAGCTATAACAACATTATACTTTTTGTTATCCTGGGAACAAAAACAACCAATGTTTAACACAAACTTGTACCCACATACTACCACATTGGAAAGCATTTATATAGGTTGATTTGCCTATATGCCATTACACAGCAGAACTGGGACAACCATGTGCTCACTGAGTTTCTTCAGAAATGCAAACACTTTATTTTTTCTTTTTACTTCCCTTTTCTCCTTAGCTAACTTATTCAGTGTCAAACAATATTTCATTTGTGAAAAGTCCTTACTTATACTACTTTTCTTTGTCCTCCACTACACCTTATTTACAATGAAATCCAATGCTGCCTTATAAACACACTTACAGGAAACTTTCTATACAGGTGAGTTGTGCAACACCTGTGCAGAAAAGTACTTTTTGCTTTTCAGTGCAGAAAGTGTTTTTTTGAGAAAAGGTCAGGAAATATACCAAAACAATGTAAAAGTATCATTCTAATATGGAACATTATAAAATAGCCTCTCTTAAAATCACATCTACTACTTTTTATTCAAATCGGACACTGTCATGACGCAGCACCTTGACAAATTCTATCATAGCATATGATCATGGTGATACCTGCCAATATATTCATTTCTAATATCAGCTCCAAGGTGAGAAGCTCTTCATACCTTTCATGTTTTCAAAGCCTTTATTTACTCTGCTCCTCCTTTCAGCCGGAAGCACCAATAACATAGCTTTCACTGCAAGTCAAATCAGAACAATTCACTCTGTGTAATTCCAGTGATACTAGTAAAAGAATGAAAAGGAAAATTTTTGAAGAGCAGGAGTTGGGAGGAAGCCTTGCATAGTTTTTGTAGCTTTGACCTTGCCTGAAATCTAAGTTTCAGCACAGTAACTAAGTTGTTCTGAATTCAAGATAAAATTATTACTACAGAAAGCCTATCAGTTTAAATTGTTAATGTGTTCTTTATTATTTTAGTATCCAAGAGTTTTGCAGAACTGTAAGAAGGTGTTCAGAACAACACCCTCCCTCCTCCCAGGAGTTTGGCTGCCTGTGCTTGGGGCCAGTTCTCTGGTATTGGTTCAGTTATTGATAGCACTATTTGGGAGATGTCGACCAGCCTTGAAGATAGCTCTTCAATTAAAAGCTAGCGGAAGTCTCAGAAGAGACACTCTCCCCTTGTTTTAGCCAGCCTCACCTCAGTGCCCTGTCTGGAATGTGGTACAGCCACACTGCAGTTGAGTCCATCCTGGACAGTCATTCTGTTGACCCTAACTCACAGGCCTGCCTTCCCTTACGTTGGACCTCTCTTGCCATCATATACTGACCTGGCAATTTAGACTATTGGCTGAACCTTGTTGGTGTCCCTAAATCTGCTGTGCTCACCTTGCTCACATACGGTGAGACTGTCCCTCTCCAATGAGGCCACTGCCTGTGTCTGCCTTGTGCCACGACTGGATAGTTTTACCTTCTCTTTCAGCATGACCTGCCTTCAGCTGGTGACTGACAGGTAGACAAAGATTTACTGCAAGTATTACTGCAAAATTAAAGAAACGTAATGGAAATCCTAAGGCACGGATTGAGTCAGAACTCTGAATGCTGGAGCAGTAGCTCTGAGCACACAACACCAATCATGACCCCAGTCACTCGTTCTGCCTGAGTGGACCAAAGGGCTGATCCAAGCACAGTGTAGCCTAATCTATCAGCAGAGATTCTACACTCCCATTCCTAGGCCAATGTGGCTGTTTCCAGGCAGGCAACCAGCCAGCAGCGTTGACAGATGCACCAGTCACACAGCTGGGTGTGCTTCAGCCTGGTCCAAGCTTTGCACTCCAGCTGGAGTCTAGGCAGCCAAAAGCATCCACACACACTGCAATCCATGGGGTGACTGAAACCTCCTGGATGGCTTAAATCCTCCAACTCAGCTACAGAGGAGACCATTTGGTAGCTTAAACTCCATGCTGCTTTATTGATGCTAAAAGCCATACCTAAACTACCCAGCTGAAAGTGAGCTGAAGTGTGCTTAACCAGTTCACAATCACCGCTTTGACTGTGTACCCAAACTCAGCCTAGTTGGGCAATAGAATTTAAACTGAGTTCCGAGTACAGTTTTTTAACAAAATGCTCTCTAATCTCCCTTTGTGAGGATTTTTATAAAAGTGGAATTTGGGGAGCTGGTTTTTCCTGGTGTGGTTTTGGTTCTGTTGTTATTCAGTTGGTGTTGGGTTTCGTTTGTCTGTATTTGCTGTTGTTTTGATTTGGGGGTTTGTTTTATTTTTCCTATACTTAAAAATCCCCAACCAAATGGAAAGACTCAATTTCTGCAAATGTTTCTTTGGATAATATTTTTTACCTCATATCAGCTTCTGCCTTTTAGGATAGGACATGCCAACTAGGTCTATGAAGTGTAAATAAAGCAAGAATACAAATTAACTCTGGAAACCCTTCAGAGTTAAAATATCTTTTCTTTTTTCAATTGTGTAAGAGCAAGATTATGATTTTTGTCTTCAATACCCAGCATGAAGATCCCCACTTGAAGGACAACAAAGAAAGTTTGGGTTTGCAGCTCCCTGTGTGTAATGAGAATTATTTGCAAAGTCTTCCCTGAAAAATGAGTTGACTGAAAAGAAATATTAATTTATGATTTTAAAACCCATTAAACTCCAAACTTTCTTTTGATGGCTTAAACTGAATAACAATGTCTTTAATTTTTTATGTATAGTTACAATTGTATTCTAATTAAACCATTTAAGCAATATCAAGCACAAGCACAATTAAAAAAAAAGTTTTGTCAAACACCATGTGTTCAGACTTAAAACCAAGTCACCATGGAAGTTGGAGAGCTGTAACATTGACAAAAGACAGCTGTAAAATATCCTTGCTTCCCAGCACTGGAATAGATTTTCCTACAAATTATTAAAATATTGGAGATTAGCCAAAAACTCTCAATATTTCTAAACCAAAAGCATTTCAAAGTCTATTTTAAAAAGTCAGTCTTGTCAGCATCATTTTTTACTTCATATTTTACCAAAGGAGGTTTAATGTAAAAAAAAAATTAAATCACCCAATAATCAGTCACTTTAATATTACTGTTAAGCTGTGAGGTGTTTCTTGGATCTCAGAAGCCCCATCTAAGCTCAATCCAGCACTGTAACGGGAGCAAGTAATTTCAGCAAGGATCACTTTGCCCTACTGAAATATAAAGAAAAAATTACAAGATGCATAAAGCAAAATAATACAAAAAAGGCTGAAATTGAATGGTTTGCTGCAGGCCAAAAAAAGGTTAAAAACTGAACATGGCACCCAGGCCTCCCAGATTCAGACAAAAACATCCTTCAAGCCAGTGCTTAAAAACTGACTGATATCCATAAAAATACCCACACTGCAGCCAGGTGAAGTCAATACCCATGGTCCAAATTACAAGGTTTTGGTAATTAAATACATATTCTGCCTCTTTTATGGAAAAAAAAAAGAATATAGATATGTTTGGGTTTTTTTAATTACTAATCTATACAAATGTTTGAGCACCTTCAAACATATTTAGGAGGAAAACCATCAGCAAGAAAACAACCAAACAGGAATAAAATCTCCCAGACAACTACGTAAGTAAAGGTTGTTTCCACACCTTCATGTCTGTGGAGGAAAAAAAAGAAACTAAATAACAAAACCAGACAAACCTACAGCTGTCTCCAAAATCCTGACGTAGCACACCCATCTTTCCCTGCCTGAGCAGAAAGTCAGCAGCTATGGGCTATTTTCAAATGCAGTGGTGAAAACCTTCCAGGACTCATACAGAATACCTTGACATCCAAGAGATCTTTTTTCTATAGTTAGACTCTCTCCTGACTGCAGTAATGGCAGATATTAACTCTCCCTTGGGCAGAGACTGTCTCATTTATTTATGATAAATGGGGGCTTATGATTCATAAAATCTTAAAATAGCAATCAATGGACAACTGAAACCAGATTTACAGAATCGTGGAGTAGATGAAAAAAAAAACTATGCTAAGGCATATGGAAAATATGGAAAATAAGGAGGTGATAGGTAACAGCTAACATGGCTTCTCTAAGGGCAAATTGCGTCCGACAAATTTGGTGGCCTTCTAAAATGGGATTACAGCAGCAGTGGCAGAGGGAACAGAAACTGAAATAATCTACCTGGACTTGTGCAAAGCATTTGGCATATTCCACATGACATCCTTGTCTCTACACTGGAGAGACATGGATTTGACAAAGGGACCACTCAGTAGACAAGGAATTGGCTGGACGGTCACACTCATGACCTATGCTCAGGGGCTCGATGTGCCAGTCGAGACTGGTGAGGAGTGGCTTTCCTCAAGGTCAGCATAGGGACCAGCACTGTTTGACATTTTATCAGTGACATGGGCAGCAGGATCAAGGCACCCTCAGCAAGTTTGCCAGTGACACCATGCTGGGTGGTACAGTCAGCCCGCTGGAGGAAAGGGGTGCCATCCAGAGGGGCCCAGGCAAGCTTGAGAGGTGGGACTGTGCAAAGGCCAAGTGTGTGGTTCTGCATGAATCAGGACAATCCCAGCACCAGCACAGGTGGGGTAGAGAAAGTTTTGAGAGCAGCCCTGAGGAGAAAGGCTCGGGGGAGTTAGTGGATGGGAAGCTCAATGTGACCTGGCAACCCCAGCTGGTCTGCAGATGACACAAAGCTGAGTCAGTGCAGTGGACATAACAGAAGGAAGAGATGCCATCCAGAGGGACACGGTCAAGCTTGAAAAGTGGGACCATGAAAACCTCATGAAGTTCAACAAGTACAAGGGGCTACACCTGGGCAAGGGCAGTCCCAGAGGTGAGTACAGACTGGAGAAGGACTCATTAAGAGCAGCCCTGCAGAAAAGGACTTGGGGGTGCTGGTAGATGAAAAGCTGGACACAAGCTGTCAGCGTACACTTGCAGCCCAGAAGGCCAGCTGCAGCCTGAGCTGTATCAACAGAAGTGTGACCAGCAGGTCAAGGGAGGGAATTCCTCCCCTCCACCCTGCCCTTGTGAGACCCCACCTGGAACACTACATCTAGCTCTGGGGCCCTCAACATAAGAGGGATTCTGAAGACTTCTTGAAGCAGGTCCAGAGGAGGGCCACAAAGATAACCAGAAAGCTAGATCACCTCTCCAGTGAAGACAGGTGGAGAGAGTTGGGGCTACTCAACCTGAAGAAGAGAAAGCTCTGGGAAGACCTTACCGCAGCCTTTCAGTACCAGAAGTGGCCTACAAGAAAGCTGGAGAGGGACTTGTTACAAGATCAGGTTGTGATAGGACAAGGGGAAGTGGCTTTAAACGGAAAGAAGGTATGTTTATATTAGATATTAAGAAGACATTTTTACTGTGAGGGTGGCAAGACACTTGAACAGACTGCCCAGAGAATCTGTGGATGCCCCATCCCTGGAAGTGTCCAAGGCCACGTTAGATGGGCTTTGAGCAACCTGGTTTAATGAAGGTGTCCCTGCCCACGACAGAGGGGCTGTACCTAGATGATCTTTAAGGATCTCTTCAGACCCAAACCATTCTATGATACAAGGCTAGAAGAGACCTGAGGAGGTTTTCAGTTCAATCTCTTGTCCAAAGTTGGCAGTTGGTTAGTTTTTGGGACATGCCTTAAAAAACCAAAACAAATAAAGACTGGACAGCTTTAATGACCAAAAAAAAAAAAAAAACCCCAAAAAAAACACCTTACAGACTATAAAAATACTGTGTATTCCACAACTTTTTTTTAAACTTCACAATTTATTATCTTTATGGACTCTGAAATGCTTGAGTTACTCCTTAGATGAAACTAACACACTTTCAATGTCTCAGTCTGGACCTTACCTGGAATTCTTTGGTAATTTTTTTTTACTTAGGAATTCTCAAGCTGCAAAAACTCCGTAAGAATTTTTCTAACAAAAGTGTTAGTTTAAATGAGTTTTCCAGTTCTGACAAACAAAGTCTGAAGCTGTTGAAAAGAAACATTCTCTTGTGTTATTACTTTTATTTCTCTCAACATTTCAGCTGTTATACAGGCGTGGAAAAATTTATTTTAATGGAATGAATGAATCAGACCAAAATGCAATGCCTGAGAGTTCCTGGCAAGTGGGGATAGAAAACTTCAAACATAAGCAAAGGTTATGCTGCTCTTGGGCAGGAGCATAGTGCTCACTCACACAACAGCCCAAAGAGACTGCAGACAGACAGACAGTTCATTGGGCTTTGAGGGACAGAAGCCTGAGCTCAGAAAACTGGCAAGACAGTAAATGAAAAGGTGTGCTTTAGGTGCTTAGGGAAGCACCATCGGTTAGTAAATACCCGTGGGCCTGTCCAATCACTTGTGGAATCTCCCCTGTGCAGCAGCAACAGGTGCTCTGTGATAGGGTAAGATTGACTCATGGACAAAAGCTGGGAAGGTTGAGGTTGCGTCCACAACCTGCACAGACATCCGCAGGTGGCAGGCTCACGTGAAGGAAGAGGAGAATGAAGGCCAGTCTGTGCTTTCCAGAAAAATAAAAGGAGTGATTCAAGTATTCCCTAATCAGCAGAAATGCATTCATGAATTTTTAAAAAATTTCAACATAAGCTTACTTGAAAGTTCTTACTTGAAAGCACTTACTTTTCAGTACTTACTTTTTTTTAATCTACATAAATAAATGAAGCAGCAGTGCTTACAACCAGGATAGATACAGGCAAATGAGGTTTACCTACATCTAGACACTTTAATAGTTTCGCATTATTATAAAACTCCAAACATCAAGCAGGTAAGTCTACTCACTTGCTTATTACATTGGGATATCATAAATGCTTTATAAATACATTGGCTTGTGAGAAAGAACAAACTTGCATTTCCAACTCCAGTTTTCCACTTTCTAACACGTTTAGGCTACATACATTCTTGTTTTACTCAATCCAGTATCACCTGCAGTATTTAGAAAGTTTTCCAAGTTCTTGCTGAATATCCTACTTTATCTCAATGTTTGCAATCACCCAAAAAAATAGTGTATGGCCATAAATATTTAGAATTTTTAAATTATTTCTGTATAGCTGACATTTCACTCTGACACTTTAATCAACACAGGATGAACCTTTAGCCAGTTCTCAATGAATGGCTATGGTTTGGAAAATAAAAACTTAATTCAGGTGAGCAAGTACCTGCAAACACTAACTTGTGCTTAACTGCAGTCTCTAAGTGGCTATGTATCTCTAATAATTTGCTGTATTAGAGACTAAGAAGTTCAGGGCAGGAGGTTTTGAATAGGGTATCGTTATTTCCCACTATTGGTATCTAATTTCTAAGCCTGAAAAGAGCTGAGCTGTTTTCACCATCCAGCTGCAGTGGCTTTTATGGCACAACCTTAACCTCCCCAGAAGACAATTCAAAGTAATGAAACAAGCTACACAGCTACAACCTTTGTTTAAGAGGACAGTTCATCGGAAAAGTCGCCAAAAAAGCTTCTTCATGGAAACTACCATAGACCTTTGAACGAATTTTCACGTTTTTCTTATAACATTCTGACAAACTTAGAAACAATTTACCACCTGCTGTGTCAGAACGTATGACCAGCCTCTACTCACTATGGTATGTGTGGATAATTTATTTGAAACAGTAACCAGATTACAAAAACATCAGTACATTTGGAAAGGCACCTTGACCCTTATGCTTCAATGTATTGAAAGAGGACTGCTTACACATGAATATGTAGTGAAGTCTGCTGCAGTTCCACTAAAGCTTCCTTCCAAGAACACCACAATTCCTTCACCTTGATAATGATTTTAGCCTCATAATGATTACTCCAGGCAGTTTGGAAGGTCTTATTTTCACATCTCTATGGTGAGGATAATTATAATACAGCAGCCTGGCTAAAACTGGAGAGTGACCTACCTCCTAACAATGGCTTTGGCAGCTGGGGCTTCTGAACAAGGGCCAAAAGTGCCTCCCAGCTGTACTTGGAGACAAACTTTCAACCCACGGTAGCTCGAATTCAGAGAAAGGCAAGTTTTTACACTTCCTCTGTCCTTTCGGCTCTTTAACTCT
This sequence comes from Machaerirhynchus nigripectus, assembly GCA_013397975.1. Lineage (NCBI taxonomy): Eukaryota > Metazoa > Chordata > Aves > Passeriformes > Dicruridae > Machaerirhynchus > Machaerirhynchus nigripectus. The sequence goes on along the minus strand of VZRQ01009360.1, from coordinate 933,921 downwards.
TTTTAGCTTTTCCAAACACATTTTCCTATTTTAAACTGGTTTTGTCTTCCCTGGTGTCGTCCCCCCCCCCCCAGCAAACAGCTAAAAGCACATGATGGAAGAGGAGAAAACCATTAAAACCACAAAAAACTTTGAAAGATTCAACGCTGAGCACTGTTAAAAGAGTGAAACAGATCGAGAGTTCCCTCTTTGAGGCAGGTCGCTCTCTGTACGCAAGTGCCACGCTCCTGCCTGAGGCTGATTCCCGAAGCGGAGCCGTCCCGCAGCACTGCTGCCCTGGGCATCCCGAGGAGCCCGTGCTACCGAAGGCGGTCTCCCTCTTCCAACACCGACGGGAGGCTTTTAAGGTCCCGCCACGGGCTCGTCTCCCATCTCCTGAAGCCTGGAGACGGGCGAAACACCTGCGCCAGCCGCAGCGCTCCCCGCGCTCCCGCCAGCGAGGTGACAGCCGGGTCCGCCCGCCAGGCCCCTCGGCGCCCCGGCCCTTACCAGGGAGAGCACTTTGTAGGTGTTGGGATCCTTGCTCTTGCCGCCCGGAGGCTTCTCCGGCTCCTCGGCCACCTCCATGGCCGGCATCATGGGCACAGCCGCAGCCTGCAGCCCGCCATCAGCCGCCCCTACCCCGTCCAGGTGGTCCTCGTGCCCCTTTCCAGCTTGCTGCCCGTTCCCCTGCATGGTCCCCGCGGCTCTGCCCTCCGCCCGCCCGGACACGGCTATTAATAGCCCGGCGGCCCGGTCCCGCCCCGCCCCGCCCGGAGTGCGGACACCGGCGGCCCCCACTCCCCCGCCGGCAGCGGCGTGGAGGAGGGAGCGGGATGTTCTCCTCCTTCCTTCCCTGCCTGCGTGCCCGCCCGCCCCGCTCGGTCATCCCGGCTCGGCCGCCCCCCGCTTTCCGACGCTTCCCTGCAGGTGAGGGCGGGCCGCGGCCGCCCTTCCCTGCGGGCAGGGCAGGGCAGCGCAGGGAGGCGGTGCGGGGCCGGAGGACACCGCGCTGCTCCGAAATAGCGTCCGGGGGAGGGCGCCGGGCCGTGTTTACGAGGGAGCGCGGAGAAAGTTTCCGCTGCCCGATCCCCGGGCGGAGGCGGTGGCGCGGCTTTCCCCGAAGCCGCCCGGCGGCGGTGGCGCAGGTGTGCGCGGGGGCGGGGGTCCCGCTCCCGCTCCGCTCCCGGTGCTGCCACAGGCACGCAGCCAGCCCCCGGCGCGCGTTTGCACCCAGAGCGCTGCCGGCTGCTGGTGTCCTTCTCAGGGTGCTTCCCTCCGTCCCTGCCTGCAGTTCTTCGCCCCTTCCTGAGGAGGTTTTTTCCCTCTCGTCCATAAGTGCCTGCGGGGTGCCCACGGAAACCCCCACGCGGGGTATCAGGCCAGCCGAGTGCCCGCACATCTCAGCAGGCGGCTTCATCGTCCCCCAGGGGACACTGCTTCTACTTTGAGGTGACTTGGTTTTGATCTGTTCAGCCTGGAGAAGAGGGGACTGACCTCATCCCAGTTTACAACCTCCTCGAGAGCAGGGGCAGACAGTGGTCTCCTCTCTGAGGTGACCAGCGCCAGGACTCAAGGAAATGGCCTGGAGTTGTGTCAGGGGAGGTTTAGGTTGGATATCAGGAAAAGGTTCTTCACACAGAGAGTGGCTGGGCACTGGAACAGGCTCCCTAGGGAAGTGGATCATAGCACCAAGCCAGATACAATTCAAGAAGCACTTGGACAATGCCCTCAGGCACACTGTGTGACTCTTGGGGATGGTCCTGTGCCAGGTCAGGAGTTGGACTTGATAATCCTTGTGGGTCCCTTGCAACTCCAATATTCTCTGATTCTGTGACTTTGGCCTCACTGCCCCCAGGCCAGGCCGTGTTCAGAGGGGCAGCGTTGTTGGGGTGAAATTCATGTTTCGTGCCCTTCAGGGCCTTTTATTGGGACTGGCACCATCTGGCTCCGAGGTGTCAATTCCCACTCATTCCCACTAAATTCAGCCCTGCTTGTTTGGCAAGAGAGGTGTTAGTAGGCATCCTGACTGTCCATGGGAAAAGGCAGTTCACCCCACTTTTGTAGGTACAGCCCTGACTGCAGAGCTGGCTCCAGATGTGGGTCATTCCTCCTTTCTCCAATAGATCTGTGAGTGTTGTGTAGCATCAAGACTTGCAAAGTATGCCTAAGCTTAAAATTGCTAAAAGTATCTCACTGCCCATAATTCGTTAAGTTTTAATACTATATACAGTTTTGTATGTTGACATTAGGCTTAGACTTTCAGTTCTAATGGGATGGTGGCTTTGATTTCCTAGGGCTTCAGGAGTCTATGTCAGATTTGTTTTAACTGTCAGTGTACTCAGAAAGGAGTGGCACTTGCATAGTTTCTGACAAAAATCCATATTTTCTGAAAAATAGCTACAGTGAAATGAAAATTTCCTTTGGAAGTGATCTTGATCCCAGTTGAAATGTTGTTGCTCTGCTTTCTATTTTAGTTGAGTTGCAAGAACAAGCTGTCAGTACAACTTCCCATAAAAAGTAATTGCAAAGATGCAGCGTGTACATTACTGCTGGTCTGTAGCGCTGCTGCAGCATGCTGAGGGTCACTGCAGGGCTGCCTCCACATGCCTCTTGTCATCTAATGAGGTTCCATCAGTGCACTCTGGAGAATTTCTACACTAATATTTCACTTAGTCACAAAGGAAAGAGAAAGGCAGCAGAAACTGTGAGAACTAAGCTCTCAAGCCTACATTTAAAATCTCCTTTATTCCATTAATGTGGCATTTCAAACAGCTGTCGACTTAATATACGTTCAAGGATTTTGACATGTGAACTGTTAAAAATTGCAAACTGAATACTGATTGCTCAGTCATTTTAAAACTCTCATAAAAACTGACATAGATTGTTTTGGTTTCGTTTTTTTTTTCAGTGAATGTGGCTTTAATAATTAGCACAAGTGGAAGTAAGCCCCTCACTTTTTTTTTTCATAAAAATGAAAAGATACTGCAATCACATTTTTAATTTCAAATCTATTCTTTTTTCCATTTCCACACTAGCAAAAAAGTAAATGCTTTCTCTCTCCAAACAAAAAAAATTGAGAAATTAAAAGTTTACAGGGTTTTTTTTACAAATAAAATTTCAGTTTTCATTTCCTTGGTTTTTTATGTAGAAAGATATTTTTTGATTAATTTTAAGTCCAATAGAAATCTTTCTTGTCCTGTCACCCACTCAAAAATTTGAATAGCACTTATTGTATACTGATGATTCAATGAAAATTATGTATAACTACATTGCAGACAAAAGGAAAGGATATTGTGCATCTGGAGCTAACTTCTGAGTTGTTCATTCATTAACTATTCATTAACACTTACTCTTCTGTGTACAAATATTCATGAAACAGCCTCAATTTTATAATTTCCTTCTGTGACAATACAAATAGTTAAGGTACTTCAGGCTAGGCGTGGAAAATAATTAACCAGAATGGAAAATAATTAACCTAACAGTGAGAAGTAAGCTCATTTCAGCTGACTGACAGGGTGTCAAAGTGCTCTAGATGAGAGTCTGGAAAACCAAAAAGGACTAAGTTTTGATGCTGAATATATCAGGTGTATCTAAATACATCTATTGAATACTGGGGGAAGAGGCAAAACATTCCCAGTATTAAACCTTCAAAAATCCACATCTGCTTGATCTCTGGGGTGAGATTGTTAAATAGAAGTCAATACCATTTTAACAAATCTCTGACAAAAGACATCATTGTGCAACAAATTAATTGCAGAGATTACTGAGGTTGCAAATCCAAATTCCAAAAATTGGCTGCAGTCATTTGAACTGAGACTGAGGAAGCTTTTGAGGAAGCGAGGGCTGCTGCCATGCCAGCACAGCTGCCAGTTCCAGCAGTAACTGAATCAAGCTGCCCAACCAAATGTCAAGGGAGAACAGCAGTAACACCAGCTTCATGTTTGCAGGCCTTATCTGTAAAGGGAGTCATCAGAGATTATCAATTTTAGTTTGCTGTTCAGCTGTTAGTGGCTGCAGCAAAGATAAACAAACATAAATTATGTAGTAGGAGAAAAAGGTAAACACAGGAAGTTTTCCATGCTGCTGCGTGTCACTGCCTGTGATGTTTTCTCCTTGCATATTTTTACCTTGACAAAATCTCCACCAACCATCTGTTTTTAGAAAGACCTGAGCAAACACCAAGTACTCTCCTCTGGCCCAGTGTGTGAGGTGGCTGTGGCCCACTTAGGAGCTGTGGTTAGTGACAAGGGTTGTAAATTGCACCACGTTGCATGATTGGACTATCCACTTGCTCCAGACAGAGTTGGGAGGCCCTTGCTGCTCTCACAGCAGGGGGACAGACTGAGCTTGCAGGCAGAGGAGCATCATCTTGTGAGGCTGCCGGTGGTAATCAGCTCCAGGCTGGCTGAGTCTTGACCCTTACATTGCAGTAGAAACCAGTGGTTGGTGGTTGTGGCAAGTATTTCCTGTTGCATTGCCTCTAATCCACAGCAAAATTCCTGTAGCTGCGAAAAAGACCAGGAGCCCCAGGAAAGCCTGAAGCTGCTTGTTAAAGACCATTGCTGCTCAGTGTAACGCTGGCCTCTACCTTACAGGAGCTAATTGACACTGTTTCTCAGCTCCTGCTATAAGGACTTCTCTGACAGTGTTGTATGAGAGTTGCATTGTAAACTAGTCTAGAAATCATTGAAAAATTGGCAATTGTGGTAGTTTCTGAAATATCTTTATGGGTAGTTTTATTTAGCATTCAAAATGTGTCTAAAACTTTACAAAAATGCAAGTCTTTATTAAAAGGAGCAAATGAAACTGATGGTGTATCTCAAAATTGTTTTATTATGTCAGGGATTAATGCCTAAAATGAAGTCAGAAATCCCATGGGCATATCAAACTGTGTGGACTGAACTGTGTTTTTCAGGTTTGCATCAAGGGATGATGTGTAACCGAGCAAAGATCCAAGACATGAGGGCAAGGTGGAGTTTCAAGACACATTGCAAGTCTCAGGTTCTGAGCTTAGCATCAAGATGCTTCTTTGTCAGGAAAAGTTAATTAGTCCTTTATAACTACTTGCTTCAAAATCTGTTAATTTTACTCCCCAACATGCCCTTTTTAATAAGTACAGAAAGACTATTGGTTTTGCAAATAATTACCCATTTTTTGGTTGTTTTGCTGGTCTCAAAAATAAAAAAATCTAGGGATAATAAACGGATAACCTAATATTTCCTGTATAATTGAAAAATGGCTTAATTGTTCCTCCTGTCAGTCTTAGTTTGGCATGTATTGTTGGAAATTTAATAACTGTTAACACAACAGTTGTTAGATTGCTGGCAACAGTAGAAGAAAAATATTAAATGTCCTTTGGAAATAGGAAATAATTGCTTGACAGTGATTTCCTGTCTCTCTAAGCTATATAAAAATGCCTCTATTTGATTTTAGAAAAAATGCCTATACTCCTTTAAATTATAAAACCCCGATGTGATGACAGCATATTGGCAGGATTTGTTGGGAAGCAGACTACAAGATGTTTGAGTACTTTAGTGCTACCCAAGCAGATGTTCATCATGTTCTTCTCTGCCTAATCTCTATAGCAAACACAATTTCAATAACTGATTTGCCAACCATATCTAAGTGGTCTGCGAAATCAAGCCCATTATTAGGAAGAACACTTTGGTACCTAGGGTGGAAAAATTGTAGGATGTTCACCAAAAGAAAAAGGGGGGAGATGGGGAATACAGTATCAGGGTAAATACCCTAGTGGTTCCTTGAAGACCTGAAAGGTTAATTAAGTGCTGCTTGTAGTAATACTAAAAGCAATGCTTATCAGTCTGGGAGAAGTCCAGAGCAAAGCAATAGTGTAGGTACTGTAACATCCACTGCAGGTAGAGGGTGATTTAAAGAAGATAAATTATTCTTTCACAAGCTAAATGTTGTCTTACGATTTAAACTAGATACTCCCTTACCTTTCATTTATTTTTGACATTTTGAAGTGAACAAGATTCAAAAAAAAATCAGGATGGGAATAAAAAAAGCTTTTAAAATGGATGGTCAGTTGGGGGAAGAGATTTGAAAAAAATGCATAAGGAATTTTGCAATGGGCATCCGGCAGCTCCATAAGAATTTATATTCTAGATCATGTAAACAGTTTTGAAATCCACTTTTATTTCATCCCTGGAAGTACAACAAGTGCTCTATTAAATTTGTATAAACAGAGGTCGAAGACCTGCAGCTGAGAAGATTTTTGAGCCAGAGGGCAAGTCCCCTGCTACATACTGTTTAGGATAATTTTTCATCATGTCTAACCACTTTTTGAACACATACATATCTTTAGGATCTACCCCATCTTGTAGTACAAAATTTTGCATTCTAACTTCTGGTGAAGAAACACCTCCTTATATTTGTCACTACTTAATGACAAGTGTATTGTCACCATATAAAATGCGTAGGTCGATGTAATTTGAGGAAGTTCCATGTCCTGTATAGTAGCTTCACCATGCAGATGCTGCATGTCTCCTTTTCAACAGCTTACAAGCATTGGCATTCACCACCTTTTTACTGGAAACAAGTGCATGGAACGCCAAGTTTGTGTTTCACTGCTGGAACAAAACCTATTTCATACGAAGATACTAAAATATCATCAAAACAAGATTCTGGAAGAAATTTTTACTGCTGTAAAATACGTGGAATCGTGCTTTAAGTCAGGCTGTACTGAGTTAGCATGGAAAAAAAGTTTGTGATTTTCACAATGCAAGTTGTTTCTTCTGGTGTTTCAACAAACCACAAATGATCCCGGAACTTGTTCATATTTAAGGAAACATCTGGTATTTTAAAATATTATATTTCTCAATACACAAAATTAAAATACTACATGCAGGGATAATATGAGAAAAAACAGGTGTTCTTAAAAAAAACAAACATGGGAGTTTAACATTATTTGCATTAATATTAACAGTATTAACATTAATGTTATACTTGACAAGTATAATGTTAAGGTCAACTGGAAAACTCAAGAGATAAAGATCTCGAAGATGGAGGGAGCAAGGGACGGACTGAGGGGAGTACCTGGAAGGAAAGAAAGGCAGAAGTTTTATCTTTGTTTTTTAGTGGTGTAGATGCTATTTCTCATCCATCTGAATTTCAGAGCCCTGTGTGCAAGCATTTTAAGTTTAGCAGATGATCCAATTCAATAGAACAAAACACCTAATGAAAACATTTTGTTGTTTGGATCAAATTTCCTCTCTATAAAAAGGACATCCATAAAGCTTCCAAGTAATTTGAATAGTTGTGGTATTTCTGTTCTTCAGAGCTGTGACAGCAATAAATACTCCATGTTTCTGAAGATTTGACCATCACAGCCTTCACTGGACAGCTGGTTTTGCAATCGTGAGAGGTCTCTGCGCAAACACTTTCGAAAGCTTAAAAACGCTGTTTAAGAATAACATCTTTACATAAATTTTAAATAAAACATGAATTTTAGAGCTAGTAATCTCGAAGAAAGCTGACTAGAATAATTTTTTCTCAGGGAGACTAACTTTTCCAATGGAATTATCTAATATTTGAGGCTTACATGTTGTTAACTGTCAGAAATAAACATTTCCAAGTCAGCCTATGCCCAAGCTGTTTGCAGGCACACATCTCTTGCTCACCCATTCTGCTTCTGTGCTTCTTCTGACTTGATGCACATGCAGAAAAATGCACCAAGTAGGTGAACATGGTCTTGTGATAGGAAATGTTCACACTCCCATCTCCATACAGTGGGAGTGGGTGTGACAAGCACCTGATCTCACCAGTACTCCCTCAAACCTGGAATCTTCAACTCTCCTTTGTCACCCAGCTAACCTGTGCTGCTTCTTCTTGGGGTCTCATGACAAAAAAAAAAAAACATGGAAATTCTGGGAGAATATTTTACTATTATTCCTTTGGACTCCATTTATTTGCTCCCTCTGCATTTATGAAATCAGATATTTAGAAATATTTACGAACATATGAGAGGATGAACAATTGCTTCTGGCAAAGCTGCTCCAGAGTCATAAAATGAAACCATTTTCTGGGATATGTCCCAGGCAAGAAGCCCACCAAGAAAGGGAAACAATGCATGCTTAAATAAATATTTTTTGAGAATCTGCATGAAGTCTCTAGCAGGGTGCCTACTGCTGAATCCCTGCTACTTTATGGCCTGGGCATATTATGCCTGACCCAGGCATCATTAAAAGACTGTCTAAAGATTCACTGGAGCTAGGTGTCAGGAAGCACAGCTATTTCTGACTGTGGAGAACACCAGGAAGTGCATTCTTCCAACTTTGATACAAGGTCTGTGCAACATACCCCAGATGTGATCTTCAGCAGCCCCGAAGATCACAAGGGAGAGGGCAGCCAGCTCCTTAAGATGAAGTAACAATGGGTCTTAACTGAGAGTCAGAAGTCATTGCCCGTATTCTTCTTGCCATTGAAACCCAACCCATTGCTCTACTTTCAGAGCAGAATTTGAGTGTTTTTTAAAGTCACTATATTGCTGGTGGGCAAAGAGAACTGAAGGCTACAGGTGAGGCTGACAGACCCCATCTAGGGAACATGTGCTAAACCAGTCCTTAAGGGACACCTGGTCAATACTGATTCCACAATTAGTGTAAAGGAATACTAAAAACATCAACCTTCCAGTCTCTACTATTCTCCTTTCATACCTTCCTGTAGCCCACAAGAGAAGTGGAAGGCAATACTTATGCATCTATTCAGGAAGCAGAATAACAAAAACCAGGTCATTAATAAACACAGCAGGCATTCCTCTGCTGACCTGAAGACAGCACTGGCTATTTCAGGCAGCAGGCTCTTAGCCCATTCACTACTCAATCCACTCTTTGTTTCAGCTTAATTTGCAAATGAATCTTCTCAGGAGTAGAGTTAAGTATCCTTTGTAAAACTCCCAAATCATTTATGTCAAGTATGTTAACAAACTTTTTTGCAGATGTCTACATTAAACTAAATCAGTAATTCCCCTATGTGGATATGCCACAGCCAGATTATCTTCAGATGTTCGAGACAGATTTGCTCTTTCCATATTTGCTTCCCTGGGTGAAACTTGTTTGTCCCCAGTTTCTCAGTAGTCCATCACTTATGAGAGAACAAATCTTGGCTAAGCATCACTTACTGTAGGATATGCACTGTAGATAATGCAGACATAGTGTTGCCTTCTCATATGAGCTCTTCCTGCTAGGATTTTGAAGCTGGAAAAAAGGAAAATATCTCAAAAGGCAGATGTATGAATTTTACCTGACAAACAACTCCTTCAGAGCAAAGCTTAAAAGCTATTTTTTAAAATAAGTTTTCGTTTCATGTTATTGTAAGAAGATACGAAGAAAAAAAAACCCAATTTTTTCACCAGCTTTTGTAGGGTTTCTTTAGACTGTCATCACTTAAAAACTAATATGTTCAACCAAACCAAACTATGTATTTGACTTTAGGGAGGTTGAATTGACTCAACCAGGATGTTAGTGGTGTCTAAAAGTCATTTTATCCTCATCCCAGAAAGAAACATGGTGTGTTTTTAGTTAATATTTATTTTTGTCTGGGGTTCCTTTTTCATGGAAAGTTCCAAGAGCTCTACACACCAAATATGTTAAAAACATAGTTTACAAGTTGTTGGTAAATCAGTTTGTTTCTGAAGAATTGCTTGTCTTTGGAAGGTATCTTTCTGTAATTCTTTCAGGCTATTAACTAACCATGGGGTTGTTGAAATTAGTTACCCTGAAAGTTACTCTTATCTTCTGAGCTGCAGGATAATTTGCAGAGGAAGCATACAAACAGTGGTGGCTGCTGGCATTTTGAACATGGCACAGCATTTGTGCTGAGGCACTTCTCTTTTAGTTACCCCCTTGGAAATGTTTAGTGTTGATAATCACGGTAGCATTCACTGACAGCGGGTTGGCTCATAGGGATGGCCTGTGACACACAGCTAGAACTGCTAAACAAAGAGCTAATGAGAATTTATATTTTGAACTTCAAAATCTGGTTTTAATCTAGCCTGTTTAGAAAGAGGTCAAGAGTATATTTTTCATTGCTCTCCATGGAGAAGAGGGATAGGGCAACCAATTCCTCAAGATGAAGTAACGATGTATTTTAATTGAGAGTCAGAAGTCATTGCCCATATTCTGGTTTAGCAATCCACCATGCCCCATGGGCTTTCAGATCATGTACAAAGAGTTACGAAACAAGGAAAACTGTGGGCATAGCTCCATGTTCTTCCTGGCATTCTTAGAGAGCAATGGGAGTGTCTAAGAGGATTCAGTAAATGCTGATTAACTTTTCCACAGAAACAACACAGATTATTTCTCCATGTAGACAGCAAGTCATAATTTCTTTGCCTGATAGCTCACAGAGACATTTCCTCTGGCTTTTGTAACAGCCCTCTTTCCCCGCACGATATGTTGTACAGGAGCCCCAAGCCTCTCACTTTCCATGTCTCTCAGGAGGAAATCCAACTCAACAACCTGAGATCAGTCAGAAAGACTGACCTGATAAAGAGGCTGACTCACACAGGACCAACACCTGGGGCTCCCACTGTGACCTGGTCTCTCATCACAACTACTAGTTCCAAAAAAGAATGAATCAGCTGGCACCAGGTAGTAAAGTGGGATGAATCCCAAACACTGATGGTCAGTCCCAGCAGTGCTGTTGCTCTTGTACTCCATCCAACCTGTACTTTGTTTACAAAAGCCTACATGTTAGCCGTATTTTTATTTTTCAGATTCTCCACTAATTATTGGAAGATAGATATTAATGGAATGAGTTTTGAGGATGCAAGGAAGACCTTTATATCCTTCTTTCTGTATGGCAGCTTGAACATGCTACACATCAATCTTTTTACACGTTTTACATGAAGAACAGAGATAAGTAAGCATTGATTGTACCCTATGAACTACATAAATACTGAATACTTGCATGGTTTACATGAAAAGAATTTAGAGTAACATTTTTAATGTTAAAAGCTACAAGGCAATAAATCTGCTCATTCTTCCGCTTTATGGTATAAAAATCCAAAGCTCCAGCCTATCAGTTAACCCCATGCATCAGCTTGAGCATATAAAAAATTTCCCTCTGATCTTTTTTCAGAGGTTATGTATCAGCAATTGGTGTTTATCTTATGCATTGTGTATCCCCTCAATAAATAAAAGGTGGTCAGAAAGTTAGAATAATTTTTTTCAGCTACACTGGAAGTCTGCAAATAATAAAACAGGCAGGCCTTTTCACTGTTCAGCATCCTAGGATAAGACTTAAGTAGTTTTCTGTCACTAATGAAATAATGATACTGATGAATAATGATCAACTGCTGCATCCTGCATCCTAAATAACAAAAGATGTAGGGACCCAGATATTATGATAGTCACCTTATAGTCACTCAGTCATCATATCTCACCATCTAGGAAATTTAATACATTTAATTGCCTTTGGGCTCTTGCAGTTCTTCTCTATCTTCTGACTGCTCTCAGTAGATATAAATAGAGATTACCTGCAAGGCAGTGTCTGACATGAAAGTTTATGAGCAGACCATATCCTCCATCATGTGCTTGCTCTCCTTTTAGCCAGGCTGCCTTGCCCAGTCTCTGTATATGTTCCAACAAAAATTCATGTATCTTTTTCTTATGAGGAGTTGGAATAGGATTTTGGCAAAGCAAGCAGGGACAACAGCATGAGTTTTGGCTGTGCTGAAGAGGAGAGTCACAGCAGAAATGCTGTCCTGGAAAAAATTTCCTGCCCTCAGGGAATTTTTAGGACTTCAAAACCTCTGACATTCTGCACGAGGTCAGAGCCATCTTTCAGGTGGAGACCCATCAGACAGAAAAAACAGCAAAACAGGTAGCAGATTGGTTATTAAGACATTTACTCAAGTTGTACAAAATCTGGCATCAAGTTCATGCCTGCAAGCTGCTCCAGTTCTGGATTTTGTCACCTCAGCAGGCCATGCAGCAATATGGCTGTCAGCCAGGATTCAGTGAGTTCAGGTTGTTTGTCAGCTCAGGAGAAGCCTGAAGGAAAAAGTCATGGAGGTGATGTGTTGGCATCTAACCTTGTTCTGAAGATTATTTGGCTGACAAGGTTGCATTGGGACACCACTGAAAGCAAACTCAGACGCTGCAAAATTATTTAATTTCATGTATCTGACTGATTCATTAAAAAAAAAAAAGCCAACACCAGAAAACCACCAAAACCCAAATAAGTTTTATTAAGCTTTTTCTGACCAACTCTATCCATGCCCTTTTCCCCCTAGCTAGTGAAAAGCACTTTGTACAGACATTTCCTGGCTCAGCATGACATCTCTTGTCATTCTTCCCAACCTCACAAACACAGCTGGAAGTAAAGCAAGTAGGGAATATGGTTTTTCTATCCACATGTTCAGGAATGATTCACAAGCAACCAAAGCAGAGCATGAACTAGGACTGATGAAATGGCAGCACCAGCAGTGTTCATACAAATCCTGGCCACACAGATACTTTTTTATTTAAATTGCAAAAACCCAGGCAAGTTTCTCAGGTTACTGGTTGGAGAGGACTTGAGGTGTTAATCTCTGTTGAATTTCTTTAATCACTGTCTCAATCAAGCAGGTCTTGCATTACCTTTCTAAAGGTAAAATGCCTCATTTTTTCTTTCATTTAATCATTATTCACTGAGGCAAAGAACACAGCCCCAACTGAGTCGTTGAGGCAGTTGCCTGCTATCATGGGTAAATGTGTAATTCAGGTTGATTCAGAGGTTGACCAAGCTCTTTACTTTAAAATATTTCTGTTCATCCCTTGCAATTTTCATAGAAGAGCTGTTCCAGAAGCCTACTGTTGAGAATCTGTCTCCTGATTTCCAGTTGGAATCTACTGCTGGCAGATTTATGTGTCATTATAATTATTTGGTGCTAACATTTTTCTATACTATAAATAACTCTTTTTTTTTTTTTTCTTTCTCTGCTGTTCTTCACTACTACCACTCCTAGCAATACAGCTAGAAAGAGTAGTTTATCTCCTCTCAGATTCTGGGTTTGCTCTGCTAAACAAGAAAAGATTTTAAAATATCTTATTGTTTGTAAAGAGATTAAAGTAGGTAATCATATATGGATTTCATTTTTCCATATGATATCGGATCCTTCCTTTGCTTTTGCTCTGAAATGCAATCACCTCACACCTAACTGGAATTACAATGTTCCCTTATATTTTGGAACCCCTTTCCTGTACTAAAAACCAACAAAAATGTATCATCAATGTGCATTCGCCAGCCTTACATGAGCTCGACTCTTTTCTGCCTCCAACAACCTCCTCTGAAGGCCATGTGGATCACTATTTGTCAAGCTGTTTAGCTACTGACAACTGGCAGTCCAGGACAGGAGGTGTCACCAGTGGCAGCCACAGCCTTTTTCACTTTGAAGCAAGTTTCCTGTTACGTAACAGTCTTCTGAAGCCCTGTGTGCACTCTGTACAGGCTTCCAGATGACTAAGACCACTTTATTGGAAGTTTCACTGCCACTGATGGTCATTCCAGGTCTGCACAAAATCTTTGTGCCCCCTGGTCTGAGCTAGCCAAACCCATAGGTAGCTACATGTGAAACCATTCAGAATTAATACCTGAAGAAGAAATTATGCCGTTCTTTATTTCCTCTCCTCTACTTGCCCACTAGGGAATCACCACAGTTCCTCAGTGCAGCCAAGCCCCTGTGGCCATATAAACACCAATACAACTGGAGCACCTCGTTTGCATTCAAAGCAATGAGTAGAAGTTGAAAGTAGTTCACAAAGGACACTGAGCAGTTAAAAAGCAAATGGATTATCAGAGACCAGGAGGAAATCACAGTTTTCTTCAGTTTAACCTCAAACCTCAGTAAACAAACCAAGATGTCAGACAGGAAAAACCTTGAGCATAAACAAGACACTGATGTGTCATGTCCCATATGTCATTATCCCATGCTATAGCTGTCCAGAATAGCTGTGCAGCTTGGTTGGACAAGAAGTAGACTGTGGATTCAGTGATTCATAAAGCAAAAGCTTCAGCCAGAAAAAACTTTGTTCAGTGCTATTTTACAGTGCAGTTATTCTGCATTAATCACAGTAGAGAAACATGTAATAGAAAACAGAAAATCAATTCCTATGAAGAAATATAATCTCTCTTATGGTAGGTTTCATAAAGTTCCTGAATTATTCAGATTTTCTTTTGACTTTATGTCATGTATCAAATGCGTTTCAAAAGGTGCCATTTTTTACAGCAATCAATCAGCAAATTTGTCAAGCAATATTGCAGCATTATGCCCAAGGTTGTATTAGGTTGTTCATGGCTGGGAAAGAGGGAGCTTTCCATAACTGCACTAGCAGCAGGTAGCAATTTCTCCCTGTGCTTTGAAATATACACTGCTTATATGTGAGACACAAAAATATTTTATTCTATTTTTATTCCTACATAAAGCTTTCACATTGCTTTTATGCACTTTTTTTTGTAGTACTTGGTAGCTTTTAATAGTAGAACAGTTGACAGTACCACTGATAACATTTCTGCTGGGTTATTTCTCTTAAGCATTTTCCTTGTGAGGAATACATTAAAAGAAAACTATATAAACTTCTTTAATCCATACGGTTTTGCAGCATTTCTCATGCAATTGTGTTTACTTAAAATTTCTCAAACAGAAATCATGCAGACCAACAGAAATTTTCTATCTAAGGGTTTTTACACAAATACATTAAATTAAATCTGTACCTCAGAGAACAGTTTTGATGCCATACATATTATCATAAAACGTTAAAATTTTCTGTAATGGAAAAATGCTTATTTCTGGGCTTCCCATAGCTCATTCTATTCCTTTGTCAGAAACGATGTGATTTCAATAACTGAATTCCTCACTTCTACACCAAACTTTCTGAAAATCCTGAGTTGCAGAAGCAATATGATTTCTGATCTGAGAAAGCATGGGTGGCAGTGATCACAGTCCCAAAGACTGAGCATGAAACTCCTTCACATACTGGCTTTATTCCAAATTAATGGTTTAGGAAGCATAGGAGGCAAAGGAAGCAGTGGAGCCGTATGCTAAGGGCCGAGTTGGAGAAAGGAGACTTCTTTCCTTGCAAGTGGCAAGAGCTGGAGAAGACAAAGATCACACTGAGACACAGATGATGGGGATAAACATGACCAGGACTGCGAATAGACAAACACACACATTGGAGTAAGAGAAATGATGAGAAGGGACCATGGGAAAGATGTTAGACAGCAGACACAGCCAGTAACATGCTACACAAAAAAAACCAGGAACTTAGGCGGTTTCTTTCTACCCAGTGTTGTAGGCCAACTACAAAGAGAAGTTACTGACCAGTCCTTCTGCCCTCCACAGCCCACATTTTCCTCAGGAAATATTACCAGTCCTTTTAGAAGCATGCCTCCCTGCCATCTCCTTTCCCACCAGACAGCATCCTGTTTGCTGTCACTCTGTCTGACACTACCTTTAGGAACCAAGATTGCAGGGAATTATTTCCACCAAAAGCAAAACCACCAACAAACCACCAAAAGCAAGTTTGATACATCAAACAGAACTTGAAAATTGTTGGAAATGTTCACAAATTAAAATTTTCTGTAACAAAACTAAAATTTACTGAAGCAAATACCAGCTCATATCATGTGTGTTTCCTCACCCTATGCAGCTAAACTGCTTCCAAAACTTTGTACTACTCATAAGACTGAGTTTCATACCACATAAAATACAATCTAACTCATAACTGAGTAAAGGAAATGAGGCAAGATTTCTTATTCTGTGGAAAGAATTAGAGTAAGCAACAGCTCGAACCATCCTTTCCCATGGGTCTGCAGTTAAGCTTTTAAAAACACCAAGGAACAAAAAAATTCAATATTCTGTTTTTTTTCTGCATTCAGACAGTGTTTTTTTTCTGACCTTCCTCTTTGCAACTGAACACTGATCTGGAATGCTTAACGGTTCTGGGGAGATATCCAGCATCTGTAATCTGAACAAAGTTAAAAAGAATATAAACTAGTGAGATGAAAAGACGCGGACAATGTCCCTTGGGGAAGAGTGGAAAGGAGGGCTGCAAACTAACCTCTCTGGAATATGCTACTTCATGAAAATGAATGCAGAAAAGGCATCCTTTTGCCTAAAATGAAGGAGAAATTCATCATGAGAAATTAAAACAGTATCATTTTTGAATCATGTTTTGCATTCTTAGCTGATAGGAATATCCTTCAAATGTTCTAGAGACTATAGAAATGGTATTCACAGATGTAGTTTTGGTAACTAGACACAATTCCGTCAGCTTTTCCCCTGACAACAAATAGGAATGAGGAAAAAAGTCCAAACCAGCACAGATGAATCGATGGAAATTGCATTCACTAGCTTGCCTGAAAAGCAAACAGAGCTTTCTTTTTCAAAATGCTTTTTCTCAGGAATTCCCCATAAATCCTCCTTCTTCCCTGGAAGAGCTGGTTACTCCTGAGATTTGAGAGAGGATTCTGTGGTATGCCCTGTATATGATATTCAGAGAAGGACAGAAAGATTGTTAGTTCCCATAGTTGTTACGAAAAGGTTTTTTTTGTTGATCAAATTGAGTTTTTTATGTTTACAGTTGATTGATACAACTTTCATCTGTGCTGATAAGTACTAAGCTGCACATACAAAAAACTCTGGCGTATCTGAACTGCAGGACTACAAGAAAACTTTTATCCTCCCTACAGAATAACATAACAGGCTTGTATTCTGCCACTAAAAAAAAAATCAGAGCAATATATAAAACCCACTGTCTTCAAAAAGCACTCCTGAAAAAGCACAAATCTTAGCCTTGGACCTTTGAGGCATTCCCATTGCTGAGTAGTCACTAGAGGCCTATACTGCCTCCAGGAGTATCCAGCATATCAGATGGGTCAGAGTGTGCCCTCAGCAAGTTTGCTGATGACACCAAACTGGGGGGAGTGACTGGTAACACCAGAGGGTCATGCTGCATTCAGAGAGACCTCAACAGGCTGGAGAAATATGCTGACAGGAACCTCATGAAGTTCAGCAAGGGGGAGTGCAGAGCTCTGAGTCTGAGTACCCAGCTCCAGACACCAGCATATGCTGGAGGCCATCCAGACGGAAAGCAGCCAGGCAGAAAAGGACATGCGGATCCCCACGCACTAAGTTGAACACAAGCCAGCAGTGTGCCATTGGGGCAAGGAAGGCCAGTGATACCCTGGGCTGTATTAGGAGGCGTTGCAGGTCAAGAGAAATGATCCTTCACCTCTACTCAGCACTGGTGGTGCCACACCTGAAGGTCTGGGTTCAGTTCTGTGATCCTCAGTACAGGAGCCCAGTGCAGACTTATTCGAGAAAGTCCACTGAGAGGCTACTACAGTGATTAAAGTACTGGATTATCTTTTCTACAAGAAAAGAGACTGGGAGTCCCTGGGAGAGAGCTGGGACCGGCCATCCTGGAGAAGAGAAAACCCAGGGTGGGTTTTATCAAGGTGTACACATACCTGAAAGGGAGAGTGCAAAGATGGAGTCAGGCTATTCTCAGGGGTACCCAGTGACATGACAAGAGGCAGTGGACACAAACTGAAACACAGGAGATTCAACTTACACATAAGAAAAAAGCTTTGGTGTATTAAGATCCACTGTGTTTGCAGTGATTTGTAAAATGCATCTAGACTAACCTTCAAGTTACCTACAGGTCTTTTCAGGTTTTGCCTCCATCTTGCCCTATAACTAGACCTTGTAGGCATTCAGAGAGCCTCCTGAATTATTGGATATCCTTTCTGGAGCTGGCTTAGAAGAACACAGGTTACTGAAAGGACAGAATGAGGGGGAGAAAAACTGGGAAGTTTGATTTAAGGAATTTACAGAATTTAACTTTGGCTCCTGCCCCCATAAAAATGTGGAGCCAGACCTAGAGCTCATTTTTATTTCAGCTATATGGCACCACAGACAGTCATGCAAATTTTTTAACTCAGTTGCCTTTTCAGTGTGCTTTGGAAGAACAGGGATTTAGTATGGTTGGCAAATTTGTTTGTGAGCTGTTGATCCCACTGAAGTCACAGTGGTCAATATTCACTTGTCCAGACATGGCCTTTCTGAGAGAGGGGTTTCTAAATCATCTCCTGCTGTCACTGTAACTGTGATTCTGGGATCTGTTGCTGAAGTATGACCAGGCAGAGAAATGGCATCCTTACTGCCAGATATCAGATTAGTTGAGCCTCTCCTTTGGTAGGAAGGAAAGACTGTGCCTGCCACCTGCCCAGAGGAGGCTGCCCTGCCTCTTGGCTTGTAGCACCACTCTGTACAGTCCCTCATCTTGTGCAAAACCACACCTCCATCTGTTCCATCTGTTAGGCAGCAAGCTGACTCACTGATAAGAGGCAAGCTAGACACCAAAGAAAGCTGTGCATTTTTGTCTTTCCTTGGAAAGCCTCTGGAAAGCCAAAGTACTCTTCCTTCCAGCCATGTTTCTCTCACATAGGGTAAGACCTGGAGAAATGCACTTCTTTGCAGCCAGTCTTAGAAAGCACTTGCTCTCCTTCCAACTCCCAACCATTACAGGCAAAGCAGGCTGTGGCTGAGCTTCCTGGACAGTGAGCAGGTTGGTTTATGGGACACATCAGTTGCCAAGTCTCCTTAATGTACATTCATAAGCAACTTTCAGACTATGGTAAGGAAAGTCATTCCAGTAGTCTTCACTTCTCCCTCCCCAGGGAAATTGTGATGGGACAAGCAAGTGCTGCTCTAAGAGGACAATTCTGAGCCTCCACTTTTCTCAAGACTTTGGGTCCAGAGGAATGACAGATTTGCCTGCCTCCCTATTGACAGCTTTTCACCCAGAGGTAGTAACTCCCCCACTGCACAGAAATGTACAGAAAAAGGTCTGTACTTACAAACACAATTGCACATGTTGCATATGAAAAATCCCATCATCCTATGTGCAAACACTGCAGGACCAGTGCAGGAGGTAATTTTAAAAACAGCCTTTTCTATGTCTATCCATTGACACTATTTCCCTTAAGGGAGGATGTCCATGGTAAAGAGCTTCAATGAACTTCAGTGAACTTCAAGAACTTCAATGTCTGCATTCAGCTTTGAAGGTACTTCAGGGGGGTAATGACAAAAAGCCAGAGGTCTCTACAATAAATATTAAGTGAACAAAAAAGGTTTGTTTTATATGGTGACGGTCTCACAGAGACAGGGTGTGGTGTTAGGGAAACAGTAGCATTTACTTAAAAAAAACATCAGTTAAGCTTTTCTTTGCCCTGCCTTTTCTGGAGCAGGGTAGGCTGTTTCCCTTGCCTACTTTCTTTCATTATTACTTTGCCTTGCTACAGAGAAAACACAGGTAGTGCCAAATTTCTGTATCTGCTTAGAGCTTTGGTTCTAATACTCTAAAACTTAGAAGGACCCAAGCATAAGAGAGGGAAACAGCAAGGTCCTCCAGAGTGCAGACTTTCAGTGTCTACAGGAGCACATTATTTCTCAGCTTCAATAATGGTCTCTGGAAAATTATATTTTAAAGAATTTACATTTTTAATTGTCTTATGTAAAGTGGCTCTAAGAGCTGAGACTTGACAACATCTGCTTTTACAGTCAGCAGATTAATTTGTGTCTATTCTTCTTCAGCTTCGGGAGTTTCAAAACTGGCTGAAAAATGCAGAAACAAAGGGCTTACCAATTTGGGGAAGCTATACTCACATCCCCAAGGAAATAGAAGTTTGAAATACTCAGAAACAGCATAATTTCTTAGATCTCAGGACAAAGCAGAGTGGTTAACAAAGGAGGGTTGTGTTTTTAAATTAAATATGGTGTGTTTATTTTGTGTTATTGTCTATTTGTTGTTACTTTAAACTTTTGTATTTCTCATCAATTCAGAGTAAAATAAACCCAATCCATTTTATACATTCAGTCACTGTTCTTTTGTCCCACTCTTCCACAGTAAGAGTGTAGAATTTTTTACTAGAGTTAGGGTATGATTTACCATGCAGTGAAAAACCAGTTGTGTTCTTAATTGGGGCAGTTTAGCAGAAGTCTCTGATTTAGGTGGGCAGACTTAGATGTCACATCATTGTAGGGTGGTGAACTACAATTCCATGATGGTGTAATGGTTTAACTGAACTAAAAATCTTTACATTCAGCTTGGTCCCACATGGTGATTTTAAGATGAGTATTGCTAAACTGTGGTGCGTGGGCATACACTGATCATCTAAGACTTGGGGAAAAAAAAGTCCTGTGGTGGTTTGGAATTTTGTGTAGAAAAGGTTGGAAGCATAAAGCTTCCCTTATTAAACAGACATACCTCCTTCAGTCCACAGTCAGTTTTATAGACTGAAACACACTTTGACATGTTTCTTAAAAATGCCCCCACTGTGCCTATAAATCAAATTTTACTATCACCAGGCATTTGGAAACCACTGCAAATAGACGTAAATATCAAGACAAAATTCTTCTGTGTAGAGCATTTCTTTTACCTCTTCATATTCAGATTGTTTTAAGATTTCTGAAGGTTACAGAAGATAGCTCATTTACTCTAACTTCACTTCACTTGTTACTAGCATAATGAATTAACCCAAATGGAAAACACAGGTGATGATCACTTGCACTACATACAAACTTTTTTGAGTCTGAACTTGTTTCTATGTGAATTAATAGGTGAGAAAGAAAAATTCAGAACATTTCAGGACATGCTAGTGTTAGAGAACTTTCTGATAAACACAAGGGGAAAAAACACACACTCCTCTTAAACTGTTTTATTTTTCAACTCCATTGCAGAAGTATTTTATATACAATTTACAATTCTGGTGTCTCTGCACTATAAAATATGTTCCTTTTGCATTTTTATTTAGTCATTACTACTACTTTATATATAATATCATATATAACATGTCATGTATTTTTATAGCAATATCATATGTTAGTTTTTGCATAATAAATATATATTCGGTATTTTGAAAGCTTGGCTCAACAATGATGATTTAATTCACTTTAGATAATTCTATGAATAGTTATTATTCAAATTTTATTGGCGCAAAACACTTGACTGAAAAACACAAGTTTGAAAAATACTCCCACATACTTTAGCAAGGAAAAAAGTGAAATCACTTAAATTTTCTTTCTTCCAAACACTGACACTTTTTTCAAAGATAATCAGTTACTTTCAGTCTCAAATACTGGCAAAAATGTCTTTAGCCGTAAGATCTCAGAGACGGGTTCATTTCTTTCCTGGTAAAAGTCAAGCCCAGTTAGCAACTCCACATCCCGAACACGTGCAGAATGAGCCTGAACTCTTTCTTCAACCCATTCAGAAGGTGCCTTATTTTCCTGTTAAAACAAACAAGAACAATGTTCAAACACATAGAGGCTGCCTGTTGCTTGGTGGCAGTGTTAGGCAGTCACCAGTGTTTGACCTGGTTTGACAGACTAAGGGCCTCCAGCTGGTAAAACTTCTTTCAGGCTTTCCTAGGTGTCTTTACAGCCTTGCTTTTAGGGATCTCATTTAAACAGAATCAAATGGATGTCTCTTCTACCCACCTCTCCACTTCCAAAGTGACAGAGAAGAAACATTATGCTGAAATGGCAGTTGTGACTTTTAACTACAAAATATATGAGTCATGTTTCAAACACAGAAGTAAGGATAGTTTTAGTTACAGTACAAATTAGCTGCACTACCCAGGCCAGTCAAGCAACAGGCACCTGACAACCCAAAAAAAGTCTTTACAGCAGCTCAGTCTTGATTGCTGGACAGCAACAATAGTTGCTGGTTAGATGGGGAAAACAATGAAAATGTAACCACTAATGAATCAAAAATGTTATTTTCTGTTCTTTTACTACAAGGGCTTTTTGCAAACAGATGGTAATTTGCTTTTTCATTAATAATATCTGCTTCTGATGCAAATGATTCATTAAATATATGTTACTGCAAGAACATGATGAATATAAAGTGCGAAGATATTTGGGGTTTGTTGCTAAACTTTAGAAGTGACAGTCAATTGCTAAAGTATAAAGCCTAATTCATTCTAATTATTAGTCAACCCTCAACTATTAGAAGATCTCACTGGGAAGTTGTGGATTGTCCACACTACAAATGGGAAGACACAGAAGTTGTTGCCAAGTAGGGCAAACTTGTACTGTCTGGAGTTATGAGTTCAAAGTTATAAATAAAAACCATCTGTGAGGGCCAGTTCAAGTCCATGCAACTGACTTTGTGCAATATATATATATATATACATTGAGTTAAGGAACCTTCTGCAACCCAGAGTTTGTGGAATAGACACTCAACTGCCTCAACAATACATACTAAACTCAGATAATTTATTTTGTTTGCTACAAGGCATAAGATTTACACTGTTACTGGTAAACAGAGATTTTATTTAATTCAAGTATGGATTTTAACTGTAGGACCATTGATTCAAATACCTGCTGTGTAATTTGTCATAGAGGTGGAATAAATGATTGAAGGAATTTTCTAGCAATTGAAGGGAATAACACTCAAAGTCCTCTGATACCTCTGGAGTAAGTTTATCCTGCAGTCTTCCATAAAGATATCTCAGCTCCCTGTTGCCTGTGCTGCTGTTCTCAACCTTTCTCAGGTGACAGCATTTCCCAGTCCTCTTATCAAACCTTCCTTTCTTCTTCCTTGCTTCCTATCAGCCCATTAGTTTCCAGCTATCTCTCCTGGAGCTCCTTGCTCTTCCAGTGATTGCTTTAACTCTCAGCTCATGGGGAATGAGTTAATTTAACAGACTTACAAAGATTCTCTGGATGACTAGATTCCAATGGGAATCAGTTCACAAAGTTCACTGGCACACAGGAACGTAGAACTATACTTACAGCACAACTTTCAGTGTTGTCAGGTCGATGAGGAATGATAAAAGACAAAGCATCCAAGGACCCTGAACAGTTCAGTGGAGTATAGGATGTGTTCTTGCAGCTTGTCAGAACCACATAGTAATGGGTTGGGACAGGGATTTTTGTATTGTTTACATACCTACAAAACATTAATTCAGGCATTTATTGAGATATCAAGTATTAAAACCACTGATGCAATTAGAAATTTGTAGAATTTATCTCAGCACATATCTTTCAATACTGTATGACTTAAATTTCTTTTATAATTGAAAAAAATACCTGATGGGATAGACAGCCTCACCATTTATTTCATGAACAGCCAAACATGCACCGATTATTCTGTCGCTACAAGCAGTCCCACTGAAACAGGACTGCTTAACATGGTCAGTACTTTATTTTGCCAAAGCCAGAAATCTCTACATCTGGAAGAGTCAGAATAGAGCATCATATTTGCCCTTCATTATACTAAGAATTTCAACCACATGAATTGGAGGAGAGTGATGAGAAAATTAACTTCTGACTCCTTGCCATTGAGAAATACCAGAATGGTGATGACTTGTGGCTGTGTGCTGTAGAAACCAGTTTAGGATACTCAGTTGAAAATGTCTTTGCTGCCCTTTTCTGACTATTCTGCAAATGTGGTCACTCTTGTGTATAAACTGATAAGGAGCTGGATGTTTCCCAAGCTTTTTTGTTCAGTACTGAACAAAACACCATCACTGAAGATATTATACTGCTTTGTATGACTGCCTAACCATGCTGGCTGAAACATGCTTATTCCAAACTGCAGGCAGCATTATGTGGTCAGCTGGGTATTACAGCATCCTGCTTGGAAGGAAGTTGTAGTCTCTCCTCCCTTCCACCCTTCTACTATGTGGCAGGCTGATTTTCCCATTCTCAAACCATTTTTAACAGCTGTGGTCAAGTCTAGCCTGAATAAAACATCTCCAGCAACAGATTCAGCTGTGCAGATTTCCCAGCACCTTTCTACTCCATAAATACTCTTACACTCACAAGACATTTTCCCTAATCTAAGTTGTGGTTCTAATTCTGTTTTTATTTCCTTCTGTACTTATTCACTGACATAAATAATTGGTCTCTATCATTAATGTGTAAAAAGGTCAGATGCTGAAGTGAGCTGTGTAAGCCCATAGCTATGCAAAGGTACCTCTCAGGAATGTTACATTTTGCATTCCCAGTTACACGATTCAGTGAAGGCAAACACAGAAGTCTGACCTTTGGTAAAATACATCAGTTTTAAGACAATAGGAAGAAACAACAAACAGATGAGTGAGCACAACATGCAAGTGAGAAAATTATGTTAAGCATGTCTTCTGCAGGTTTAAATGTCATATATTCTCCCAGCATTTCTGTTGCAGAGGCCCAAAATCTAAAATCTAGGCATAAACCTGGGAAACTAATCACTAGTCTGTACCTGTGCATGTGTATAGAGATACACATGTAACTGCACAGCTTTTTTACTCTTTACATGAACTTCAACTTCTATGGTATTGTACCTGTTTGCAAGAGCATTTCCTGTTGTATGAGTAATAGTGGATGTAGGATTACAAAGAGAATACTCCATTCTCCATGATACCTGTTTCTTGGTCTTTTTAATTAATAGTTTGTGTGGAAACAGAGTGGAAATCATATAGAGTTTGACTTCTGACTTTTCCATGTACTTACTGCTTAATTTCATCAGGGCTATCAAAATGGCCATCATAATTGTAATCAAACACTGGTCCACTGATAACATTTACCCCATTCCTTTCTCTAGCATACTTCTGAAGAAGCACATTATGGAAATAGTCCCATATTTCTGTCATAAAAAGAAAATAAAAGCAAAATTAAGATAAATCTAAAATAATTTTACCACTGAATAGCGTATTTGTGTTTTCACTGTAGATTAATAATAAAAAGTTCAGAACTAAGCTGCCCATAAAATCTACTCTTTGTTATACAAAATTTGGATTTCATCAGAAGGGACATACTCCCACTTGCCATTGAAACCGGCATGGTAAATGCTATTATAGTCCTGCAAGGCAAATTGCACTACTGGAGAGTATAATGATTCAATCTAAAGCTAAAGCTACAAACCTACAGCTGAGATGTTCATTAATTTCTGATCTGCCTGTACCTGCAGTGTCCCAAAAAGTAGGAACTGACATAATGCTTTTGTGAGAGGAATATTCACTACCTGAGTGTTAGTTTAACCGTACAGAACTCATATCAAACATCACTAGACAATTTGGCTTATTTCACAGATGTCATTCGAGAAAATACAATTTGTAGGATATAAGCTAGTGAGACTGTTCAAGTATTTACAACTGGCATGGCAAAAAAACCTGATGGGTTTGGGGCATTGAGGGCATCTCCTATTGATTTACCTGTTATTTATGGTCTACAGTAACTTCTTGTACAGTACTTCTTGTAGTTTTCCTTGAAAAATTGTATTTTTCACAGTCTTTGATTTACTTGGAAGATTAAAGACACTGAGGTGTTCTAGATCTCTGTTTTTTATATGAGTGAATGAATAAATGAGGTCTGAATGTATTAGAAAGATAGTTACATAACTGGTTTTTTTCCAGCTTTTTCCTTACATAATTCCTCTTTTTATCCATTTTTTAAGAAAATTACTCTAGGTCTAACAGTAAAACACAATCATAAGCAGTTATAGAAAACTTTTTATCAGTGATTACAAATAAATGTGAGTCAGGCTGGATGGGAAGAGTTAATTTAGCTTACCACAACTGTATAATAAAAACATCTACTATAGAAAGAGTATTCCAAGATTAATATTGTTGAGGTCTTCTCTTCAGATTTTGCAAAAAGAAAAAGTGCCATTTTCATTCACCTTGAGCATTTTCCCAAGGGAAATTTTTATGAGAGTTTCGTGGCTACCATTTCATGTTAGGACAGCACAGAGGAGATGAAGAGCAAATTCAAAAGTGAACAGGTAAGCAGAGATAAGCAGAAATCAGATGGGACTATACACAGAAAAGAAACCCCATAAAAATGTGGTTTAAATTTTCAAGCAACCACTTTTTAAAAGTTTTAAGTACATTTTCACAACATCTGGATATACAGCAGGCCACGCATTAATGTTTTAAATTCTTGTGATAGCTTTATCAAATCCAGAACCATAAATACAGAAAATTAATCATAATGAATCAAAATTTTGCAGCCTACCTTTGAAAGCTTTATACATGGGAACAATATTGCTGGTAAGTAAGGCATCATACTGTTCAAGATCAGATGAATTGTAGTCTATATAAAAAGACCAAAATATAAATTAATGGAATTCTATACAAAGACAAATTGTTTCATATGTCATTATGAATTGTAGATACATGTAATTCAATTACATTTTACATTTGAGCATGTGTGTATGATCCTACTGCAAACGTATCTCCCAAGTGGTTTGTACAATCTGTTCAATAAATAATAATTACCAAATCTGAAAATAGGAAATTAATATTTATGCAGAGGAAGAGGGACAGCCTTTCCTTCCAGCCCTTTACATCGTTCCAACCAGTTTTCATCACATTCAAGTTGTTCCATCTTTTAAAAAAAAACCTTAGATATTCTAAGCCGAAAATATTTAAATACAAGTAGCAGCTGCCCTGGTTTTGGTCAGTCTGCAAACACTGGAAACCTTTTACTGCCCAACATGCTGACCCAAAGAAGTTTGTTTTGGTGTTTGGGTATATGTTTAAACATAAACCCACATCCAGCTGATTAAGACTTTCTAAGGTCTCTCTATAAAAAGAACCATGCTCACTGGGAGGATAGAGGAAACTGTGGGTCAAGGTCAGCCCTTCTGGGTAGTCAGAACAATTTTGGCTCCAAGCAACAGGGATTCTAACATCAGGCCGCAGACAGTCTGAAACAGTGGGAGGAAGAGCAGATGTGTTTTCCTGTGAAAAGGAAAAAAAAGTATTACACCCACGGCTGTGGCTAAGCCAGTGCTTTGTATGGTTTTAACTTTCTAGAATGGACTTCATTGAATCTTCTCCTATTTTCATAGTGAATCAGGTCAATGCAAGTAACGGACACTAATGTTTTCTGGGTAGTGTTTTTCTCCTGCTTCTGTTTTTAGGTAATTCAGGGAAATCCTTATGCACCATGTAAAACTGTAGCAGCAAAATAAGTTTGTACCTTAGGCAAAAACAGATTACACATTTGACTCAATCGTCACTTTTACATATTTCTGGAAACACAAACTCAATGTCACATCCTCCAGGAAAGCAGCTAGTATATAAAAATGACACTATCACCTCATCTTGGCATCTAAGGATGCAGTCTCCATAAGAATCTCTGCTGCTGAAGAGTTATAGATAAAGAATTCCACAGTAAATTTAGTACATTTTACTGGCTTCACTAACTTCACTAAACTTCACTAAAACATGTTAACATGCTAAGATGTGGCCAAAAGTGATTCTGATGAGTATAATTTTTTCTATAACCTTCACTTTTTTTTTCTGTAAGCTTTTCTACACACTTTTTCATAATTTTACAATAGTATTAAATCATCTGAAAGTGCTTTTCTGTGTTTAACTTTTTTCTTTCATCCTCATTTACATGGAACTTATTTTCATTTTGGTAAGAATGGGACATATTTTGCTCTAGACCTTTATAAACAGTAGTTAAATATCTAATTTGATGTTCAGTACATTGTTTATTTTGATCAATTCAAACCAAGAAGAAATAAAGACCTGGAATGTTCTTCTCAAGCCATTCTGTACTCCTTGATTTAATTCCTTTAGTCACTTTTATCAGAATTCAAGTAGATGCCGTATTTATGGTCAGGTTGTGTATTAATGGAAAACATATATACCATATGAAGTGAAATATAAAAGACAACAGAAGTCTTCCTTTGACTCCTGAACAGATCATGTGTCAAAAATAAAAAACCAAAAAACCATTCATCACCAATTTGGCTTCTTGTATTTCAGGTCAAAGAACCATGACGTCCCGTGAAGAAAGCAGTAAAACTAAAAAATAGCTGTGCCTATCACATAATGAATTCTCTTTTTTGATGCGGTTATTGTTTTTTGATGAGCCAGTAATTAATGTCAAGAAGCATGAGTTATTTGCATTACATGACAGAATTTAAGCATCTGCTGTGGTCTCTTATGTCAAATTCAGCCCCCTTCAGGAGTGCTTGTCTTTTTGCAAGAAAATGTGCCTTCCTCCCTGGCAGATAAGCATAAAACCTCAAGAAAACAAATGTCCTTCAATCTTAAATTTTCCTTATTCCTGAGAATACTAAGTAACCAAACCACTATTTGATGTCATTTATTTAAGATCTGCAGGTGTGTTATTCATCCAATTTCAAAACTTCCAAATCACACAAAACCAGCAAAACTTCAGCCCGCATTACTCAGTTTACTGTTTAGGCCCTTCTTTATAGCTACATAATGATGAGATAGACCCCACCTTACAAACTGTGTAAAGCACTGCACAGGCTGCCTCCAAACATAATTAACCCAGGGTGCAATAGAAATTCTGTAGAAAGTGCAATATTCTGTCATTCCCAAGTACTGTAGCCAAACCTTACAATCAAAGGCATTAGCTCTATACTTCTGTGCTTCCACCAGGTGTTATAATTTACAAAGCCTGTTTCTCTCCATTAGCATATGTAATAAAAAATCATAATGTCAGCTTACTGTGCAAGGTAAGTCAGTGTGTGAGCTCTTACTCTCAGAGCCTTTCACTGCTGTGTCTCTGACACTATTACAGACGGAAATTTATTCTTTCCTATTCTTTCTATAGAAAACACACATCATTGTATTAGAATCTGCTGTGACCTATATCCTCCAATAATTCAGTCTCAATCATTCACTGCTTCCCACAATGGTGCATAAACTGCTCTAAGAAACTCCTGCAAAATATGTATTTCTCTTAATTTAGATGCTAAGTTGAGCAAGAACTTTCTTTATACACTTCCAGTATCTGAAGGGCACCTACAGGAAAGCCAGAGAGGAACTCTTTGTCAAGAACTGTACTGATAAGACAAAGAGTAATGGGTACAAATTGAAAGAGAGGAAATTTAGGTTAGATATTAGGAAGAATTTTTTTCATGTGAGGGTTGTGAAACACTGGAACAGGTTGCCCAGGGAATTTGAGGATGCCCCAGCCCTGGCAGTGTTCAAAGACAAAGTGTGATAAGGCCTTGAGCAACCTGGTCTAGTGGGAGGTGTCCCTGCCCATGGCAGGGCCAGGTTGGGACTAGATGATCTTTAAGGTCTATTCCAACCCCTTCACATTCCATGATTCTATGATTCTTTGCTAACTGAGAATTTGTTTTTCAACAAAGGAAAATGTCTGAAAAGTTATTTATGTTTTTGAGCTTTTTTGAAGCTCAATACTAAGAAGACTGCAGCTCTGATTGGACATTTTAATATTTTAAAAGAAAAATCAGACAAAATATATGTCCACAATTAACTAGTTTTCATTTGGGTAATGCACTTTCATAGAAAGGTTTAAGGGCAGATCTTCAAATATGAAGTATAAACAGTCCTTGTTGAAATGGCCATTTGCTTAATTGACTTTTAGCCTTCTTAGGATTGAATTCATGATCCTTCAACCAGATAGTGAAGAATCAGTAGAAATATGGAGTGAAACTTTCTGAAATACTAACTTTTTAGCAGCATACATTTGATTAAAATAATTTCCTCATATTTGTACTGATAAAATAAGAATCACATAAGCAGCAATAACAGTCCTCTTCAGACAGAAGAATCCACATAGAAACTATTTCCTCAAGGCAACTTAGAAAAAGGGTCAAATTAGAAGGGCAAGTAAGCCCATGAATGTCCATTAGTTTACTGACTCTGAAAACTCAATTTATTCCAGAGCCCATACCCTTGAACACTCAGAAGTTCATTCAACTATAATTACATTTTTCAGAAATGGTATCATGTAACAGAGAGCAGAGAACATACAGAAATATGCATTAGTGCAAACTGTCTTGTAGACGTGCACAAAGGATATTTAATAGGAAAAAGATAATGGTACTCATAGGAAAGTTTAAAACTTCTGATTTGGAAAATCACAGCCTGCTTTTCCACAGGAACTGACAGACAAGTTGGAGCATTGTCTTGACAGCATATCCCTTTTAAAGAACGGGTTTAACAGACCCAGCTTACCAGCAGCTCTATTCTCCTGTATCTTTTATGTTCCTAACAAATGGTCATTCCCACTTTTCTAAACCATATTTTAAGATAGCTGAAATTTATCAAAGACACTTTTTCTTTTTCAGACACAAAAGCCTTAGTCATATGACATCCACCAGCCCTTAAACAGGGCTCCTGATGAACGGACCACATTTTCAATCCATTAGATCCCATACTTAGGAGGAGTACAGATATTTGATAACCTACAGGCTTATCCACGGTGTATGCAGTCCACAGTGGCATCCAGATATCATAGCTGTATCCACTCACATACTGATGATGGGAAAGGAGGCAGTAGTCATTTTCCTCCTGAAGAACTTTGGGTCTCCCAAATGGCAAATGAGATGAGCTTGCCTTCTTTACTAAAATTTAAATAATAATTATTGATTTATTATTCTATAACATTTTGGATGGCACAACGGGTTAAGAGAGCAGGCAAAAATTGTTAATTAAAACTTTAGTAAATACAAACAGATCCAACAGTAAACCTGGTCATGTGGTTCTTTAGGCTTATAAGTAGAATAAAAATATAGAAAATAGTTTTCATATTATGTTTAATGTACAAAAGCCAATATAATAGATCAGATTAGCAAATTCTTGTTTCTTTGAAATTTCATACCAATGTAAATATTTTGAACCTATCTTGCCAGTGGAGTGAAATTTGCATCTTATTTGACTAGGAGGCATTACAATGTTTCCCAAAATTTCCAGAAACCCCCCCCCAAAAAAAAGCAGAAAGAAGCATCTATGGGAATTTTCGATCAGAGAAAGACAAAGTTATGCAGGGTAAGGAACAAGAGTTATGGCACATAGTCTGACAGTGCTCAGATTTTCTCCAAGGCTATTGAAATCTGTACAGTTTTTCCCAAAATTTTAATGGGATTCAGATTCTATTCCTATACATACATGTTGCTATAACAGAGTTCCTTAGCATTTTATAAAGAAATGCAAAGGAAAAATAAAAAAAAAATTGTGCTTCTGACCTGATTTTCCTATTTCACTTTCAATTGTAATTAACATTGCAAAAATTCCCACTGAAACCAGTGATACAAAATATAAACCAGGTGTAGATTTAAAAATACTGCTGCCCTTTCAATTTTTGCTGCTTACTTTCTTCTGTGGTGAGGTTTAACCTCTCATTTAGTTGTACTTCTTGTGACACATCTGAGATCTGTAAAATATAAGAGAATCATTCAAAAATCAGTCCACTGTTTAGAAAAAAACAAAGCAAGCAGAACACACTTGACAGAGATGACTAAAAGATGCCAGAAACTCCTATTTACTTGTATGCATTTGCATCCCAGGTCATCTGCAGGAGTCAGACTGGAAACTGGACATGAAGAGGGAGATGAGACTTCCCTTGGATGTGAAGGATTGTGAAAAGGTTTCTTTAAGAGGTGATTCAAGCTGCCATGACTTCCATTGTTTTGTGCTGGTACTATCTGCAACAAATCTGTTGAAACATTTGAAATTTGTAAACATATCTTAAGACTAAAATGGTATTTTAAAATGTCATTATCTTTCCAATTCTACTCATATCCTCATCATTTTAAATGTAGAAGAAATAGCTTATTCCATTATTTAAACTATTATAGTAACTACTCCCACCAATTTGCAGTTTTCTAGGTCTGAAGGTTCTTGGTTATCTTCCACTGCACCAAGATTTAGTCATTATAGATTTGAGTACTGTTGATACAGTTTTATACATTGTCATAACATTCACAAGATGAGATGGTTTACTGCAGAGTATAAATGTTACTGAAAGTGCATCACATTATGAAACAAGTAGCCTATTGCATTTTTGTGTGATTCTTTAATCCGTATTTTTTGAGGCACACTCTTCCTAATTGCTCACTGCTGGGACTGCAATGGTCCATCCTGAGTTATGAGCAAGAGCAACTGCTCTCTACAAGACTCTTATCCACAATTCCACAGGCATCAGTTTGACAGCAAACCCACATGGCAGGTGTGATTTCCTCTAATTCTTCAGTGGAATTCTTCTGCAATCAGAAAAAACCTTCAAAGCAGAACAACCTCTGGCAGTTAATCTCTTAGTACTGTAAAGAAGGTCTAAGAGCATGGCTTCAGTGTTTTGTTTTTGAATTAATTCACTTAATTTTTAGCTATGCTGCTTTTAGCTCTTACAACACTGGTATTTGAAAACACTAGTAGTTTATCATCTACAGTACTGGATTGTATCTACTCACCACACATAAGGTTGTAAAGCTCAATGTTTTCGAAAGCATCCACTTCTGTTTTCTCTTTAAAGCTTGGGCCATATGCTAAGAATATAGCCTAGATTATAATATCAATAATAAAAAAAATGGGTTATCTAAAGGAATTCAAATTCAAAACCAATTCAGTTGCACTTTATGAAAACTGAGACAATGGCAAAATATAGTCTTTTTACAGTCACAAAAGTTAAAAATACAGGATTGTTCTTGTAAGGAAGGCAAATTTCTGCCATTGCACATAATTTGAAGAAAATTGCAAAACAGGAAATAATTTAGCATGGTATTTTATATTATATCATGACTCTTATTTGGGTTTGGGGTGGTTTTTTTAATACGTGTTGCACACTGAAGTCTTTGGGTCACTTAAGGGTCTATGGCCATGGCTAAAGCAAGGAGCAGGGAAGTTCAGAGGCCAATTCCAAGCTCAGCAGAGACCTGCATCAGTACCACCAACGGTACAGTGCTGGACAGCCCTTGCAGGAGCCTGCAAGCCTGGTTGCAGAACACAGATATTATGTACAGTCTCACAGGAGTTTCTATTGCTTTATGAGCCTCCTGAGCTGCCTGCCAGGAGATACAGGAAACATGACTAAACAGGACAATGATCTGTTCTAAAATAATATTACGTGTCCATAATAGAAAAGGAATTTTAATTTGTTATAGAAAGATGACATTTTGCTCCTTTACTTAAAAAAAAGCATCAGTTGTGTCACCTCAGTAAGCTTATCTATTTTTAAGGCATTCATGGTAACCAGAATTTACCTTTTCTTTCCATACAAACATTCAGCATAATTCTGATCACTGACAATAGGTTTTAACATAGTTGTAAATATCTGGAAGGATCTGATTCTTAGACACAGAATATGGGACTTAGAGTGGCATGCTTGACCATAGTTAAAGGTTCACATCACAGAAGGTACATGGAAAACCAAATGCTCAAGACCTCAAAATACTTTCACTGTAACCAGAAGTGAAAATGAGATGAAACAGAAACACAGGCTATACTAACATACAGGTTATGCTAATTAATTTTTTGTTCTGATGATACTGATTAACTCTTGTAAGAGTTAATCAGAGTTAACTCTGATTAACTCTTGTAAGAGAAGTAGAGACAATGAGATTTAGCTTATTTGAGCATACAGGCTTTCAGATGCTCAGATGAATTCCCAGAGCCTACAGAGATTTTTCGGTCATTGCCTCAGTGGAAGAATGAAACAACAAAATAATTCAGTGTCCCGTAGCTAAACATGGTAGACTTGGTTTACAGTAGTCTACCTTTCTCCAAGCAGGTAAGGTAAGGCCAGGCCGGTTTTACCACAGGACCCCAAAGAAACAGGCCTTGTACACACTGATTAAAGGCAATACAAATATTTGGACCTAGTATGTGTTAACAGTTTACATGTCTTGCTGCCAGAAAAGAAAAAGCACACTGCAAAAACTATCATTATTCTGTATTCTGGTGATTTACCTGGCACATCATGATTTTGTAGATAAGAAAGTGCAAGACTTGAACAGAAATCATCTTACCTCCATACTTTTAAATTCATTGTTATAGCCATGGTTACCTCCATCACAAGATGTGTAACTTTTATCCCTAAGGAGAAATGGTCACAGAGTATAAATAAAAATGACACAAATAGAAGCGTTTAGTAACAGTAATTTTGGCTCAGATACTTGATCATTTCTTAAGAACTGACTCTGCCACCATACTGCAGTACTTATGGTTCGTCACAGTGTTCACTTCTAAGATCTCTTTCTCCTTTAACAGAAATTGCTGTGGACAGTAATAAGTTATCCTAGATGGATACGAGTGTACAGTGAAACAATGTTTTCAAAATAAATTGAAAAAATGGCTATTTTTGAACTGAAGGCTTTACCTAGCTACAAGATGCAGAACAAATGTAATCTGTTTAAGAAGAATTCCTAGTTATATTCACTTTAACAGAAAACTTACCATGGAAGAACTCTGCTGTTAGCCTCTGTGGAATAATATAAATATGACTGCAAGAGATTTTGCCTTACAAGACAGTGCATTTTCATCATGGATTCTCAAGGTTGAAGAGACATGTGGATAATGTGGGCTTGGGTTATAGTATTAATAACACATCAGAATACTCTGACATAGTGACTAAACCTTATTTTCATCTACCCATTGCTGAGACACATGAAAAAATAAAGAAATAGTCACCACATACCAATTCAATGCACAGGTGTCAAGTGCATGTATCCTGTTTTGAGAAGCCCAAGAACATTTGAGCACAGTTTAAAATAGGGTGATTATAAGACTTTTTCAGGGGACATTTCTTTTTGTATGTCCTGGACAATTATTTGGTTATACCAAAACAAACAATCAAGTTGTATATTCATTTAGATTGGGCATTTTCTAATGTTTTAGTAGTCTTGAAATTCCAAGTTGGATCTCACTTCTCCTGCTGCAATACTATAGCTCAATAAATGCAGTATTGCTGCAAACACTACAGATTTTTGTATTGAGTTTTCTAAGCCTCAGGTCTAAGCTTTGTCTGAACTGCTCTTGACTTACTCAGAGTTATTTTTTTAATGTTTCACTCTTACAGCAATTTTTTTGTAATGACCAGGTAGATAAGTCTAATTTGTTACCTTTTCAGCCTATCTTTGTGTGATAATGCAAGTGCACCTAAAACGTGTAGAATGCACCATGTCCACTGAACTGAGATGTAATGTTAACTTGCAGGCTTGTGAAGAATGGGCAAGGTGTACTGTTAGCATGAATATAGGAAGAACCCCATTGGGATCACAGAGTGAGGGAGCAGAAACTTCAACATCATATTCTGCCTAATGAAGGACTCCCAATGCTGATTATTGGCCATACCCACACATGCACCAGACTAAAGCCATCAGCCTAAGAGAAGGGCAGTTGAGGGGTGGTGACTGCAATGCCAAGAAAAGGGCTAAATATGGGAATGCCTTGTGTAACAATCTTACATTATTGTTTGCCTTATTTTTGAGAATTTTCTGTTAGGTAGTATCCGGTTTTTTATGATTATTTTAGTTTTTTCCTTTTTTTGGAAAAATTTGATGTGGAGCAATGATGATTCTTGTATTAGTTAAGTTTTGAATCACACTAATAACGCATTCTTTGGGGTTTTTTTTATGAGGCATGTTTCCTTTTTACACATAGTATGATTTTAACTGTAACAAACATGGAAATGTAGCAAGTCTAAAGCAAAACAGGAAATGAAGCATCTGTGAAGGAAATTAAAGGGATGAGAGTGGGATGAAAAAAATAGCGTAACAATCACACAAACTATGTTACCTCACAGCCAGCCACTGTCGATCCACCAAAAGATGAACTTTATCAATACGAATGTTGTTAGCATAGTGGAACCGTTTGGGCAAGTCAGGAGTCAGATAGGGCTTGAAGTGCTGAGGGGATCTTCTGCACTGTGCAAGAGGAAAGAGTCCAGTCACCAGTTTCGCTCAGCTTCATAAACCGCCCATCATTCAAAATTATTACAAATGTCTTCGTGACAGGAATGCAAGCACAAGCCCATTATTCACAGATAGCTTCTCGGATGACCTGCAGATGTTATTTTTGGCCCCAGAAGCAATGCAAGGAAAAGCGACACTTTTTTGGAACTCTTCGGAAATAGACTGCATACAATATGTATAGCAAGTCCACAAATACTGTGGGGTAAAAGTACACCTAAGGCTGAAAGACACTCAGCAGAAATGTTTAGTTCATATTTCTGTAATAATGTCATTGGCATCTAGTTGGTAAGATCACACTTTACAAGAGTAAGTTCCCTTGCAGTTTATTTCTGCCACCTTCTGTCACTTTACCATTCAATAAATAACAAAGCAAGCCAAGTGTACACAGTGTAGCACAGTCTAGGGTTTCAGCTGCAAGCCCAAACATGTAAATGTCCATTGCTCAGCTGTTAGCTAAAGATCTTAGCTTTTACACCCACATTCAGTGTGTTAATATAACTGCTGCATTAGCAGGCGTGCCATGGAAGAGCTTGGAATTGTGAGCCTAATGATAACCATATGACATACTGAGAAGACTTAACTATAAATGGCCATTAGAAGCCATTCCAGCTGGCTGCAAGTATCACGGCAACGTTTCAGAAGTGTTGCTCCTGATCAGGAATCCAGCACTGGGATAACCCAGAATATCTTAAAATGCTAAGGGAAGAGCTGCTAGGAAGCTGGGTATGCCACAGAAGTGGAGCTGTTTTACCACAAAGGCTGTGCAAACTATACCATGCCTGGGGTCTGGTCTGACCTCTTCACTTCTAAAGTACTAGAATTGTATGCTCTGCACAGGATGCAGACTTCAACATGTGACATGAGAGTAACCGTGCCTCAGTAGTCATCAGAGAAGCACAGAGGAATCCAGGAACATGAAAAATAAGGATTCAATATGTTTTATAGCCCAGAAGAAGAGGTCTAATTAAAAGGAAAAATAGAGGAAATCAACATATGACTTCTATGTCTATTCATTAGCAATTAATATACAACACACAACTCCCTTCTCTGCAGAAACCCCTTGTTCTAATAACTTGACAGGGACAAAATACACTAACCATTTATGAAGAGAAAAGGAAAGAGGACAGGTCCTGATACCAGACTACTCCCATAAGGCACAAGATGTCACATCTCTGTAACTATTAGCAGTAGCAGTTTCAGCTGAGGTTGAGAACATGCAAATTGTGATATTCCTGTCATACCAACGCTCTTTGATATGACAGACTCCACATCATGCAGTGAGGTAGGGGATGTAGCACTGAGAAAGCTCCTTCAGCTATTTCCAGCCATTGATCCAGCATGTTCAACATGCTAAAGGAAGACCTCTAGTGGTGATTTATCAGAAACATACCCATCTGGGAGCCCTGAAGTTTTACTAACTGAGAGCTTTGTTTCCAAATGTACCACAACACCTGCCTACTGCTTAGCCCAGGACAATCCACAGAATAGAAAACAAACTGACAATGAAGAAAAGAAGGGGAAAGTATGACAACACACTGAGAGCAAGTAGTTTGAATGTTTAACTCACTGTAAATTGTAAAAGGAAAGAAATACAAAAAGACAACTGTCCTACAAGTTTTTTAGTTTGTCCAGCACATTCACCACACATGTATCAATGTGTATCTTGAACACTACCAAGAAAAAAAAAAAAAGGCAGTGAATTATCTGTCTAAAGAAATATAAGGAAAAAACCATGCACTGTCACATCACCTTTCAGTAAAAGAAATAGGTTTGGTCTGCCTTTGGTTTGCACTCTGTTCTGCACTTCTTTGTTTGTATCTTTCAGAACTCAGCTACCACAGTGTACCCACATGGGCGACAGGCAAGCTTGGACCTGCCGTCAAGTGCTACATCCACTCAGTATGGCTCATTTCCAAGCAGAACTACCAGTATGGGGCCCTGTGTTGGTGCAGCACATGTAAAAGCACTGCAAGTATTTCAGTGATGTCAAAAGATCCTAAGAGAGTCATACTGCCTGATGCCAAAAGTCCATCTTGCCTAGTACTCTGTTTCAAATCAGATCTTCAACATTTCCGGAATCAGACACTTAGAGAAAGTGTATAAGAACAAGCCAAGTACTGAATGAAGCTTCTTTCTTGTACCTGCCTAGTTTCATCTAGGTTTCAGGGACTTTTTAAGTCAGATGTTCTTTGTGTATCAGGTTTCAAAGCCCTTACAGGGCTGCCCTGCATTAATGTGCCTAAAATTCCCCCTTCCTATTTCTATTTCCAGCCTCTACAACACTTTGTGGCAATGTGCTCTACAAGTCACACACCTGTTGTGTGGAAAAGTTACTTTAGCCGAGCCTGAATGCAGCATTTGTGATTCAGGGCTAACAGATGCCTATTGTCTAAAGCACCTCTGTGCTGTATTCTGTTCTATCATGGAGATATACCCTGGTTTTTCCCCCTGATGTCAGCCACTTCTCTTTCAAAGTGAAGTACAGAAAAATTTTCTCTGAACAGAGATCCCCTGTGCCAAACCTTTGTGCATCATCTTTGAACTACTTCCAGAACTGCCTCCCATGGTACACTGGAGTCAGTACTCTATTTAAAGTGGCACCATAGTTTCATTTTTTTACAAACTGTGTTTTTTCATGAGATGCCTATTAAGAGTAGCTATGAGTAAAAGTTATGAAAATATTTACTCACTGTGAGGTTTTTAACGATTCCTTCTGAGTCAACTGTTAAAAAGAAAAGATGAATTAATATACATTGGAATGGCTGAAGGACAAAGACTCATGAGAAAAACTTAAACATGCTTTCTGTCTATAAAATTGATTTTCTTTTTTAGCTTGTAAAGATTGTGGCAACTATAGCCTTCCACAGGTAGGAATGTTGTGTTTCCAGTGGTAACTGCCTGTAAGTGTGTCTGTGGAAGTAACTAGAACTTTGGGTGCATCATGACAGACTATAGAAAACTGCCATGGTGATGGCTGCCTACACCTAAGGCTCACAGATCATCAGACCCGAGGTTTTTTCTCTCATCTAACCTCTGTTTGAAGTATAACCTTTTTTACATTGAACAGGACCCGGAGCAGTTTTCTTGTATTTTGATTCCAGCTACAGTCACAAAGAAAATTTCAGTCCATCTTGCTATCTTCACCTTGCACATTTTGAAAGGGTGATTTAAGCATTTGACAATAATTTTCTAAAAAGCAAATCTGAGCACTTCATGGAAGGGAAGTTCCTACAGAAAAATCTAAGACTATTAGTGGAAATGAGTCAACAATTTTAATGAGATTGAGACATGCAGAAAACATGAGTATTCTTTCCGCAGCTCATTACTTTGCTTTTGTCTGACTTGAACCAAAGAAAGTCTGCTTTATGTCATATAAATATTGTGTCTTCAACTATAAGTACAATTATAAAATATGAATAAAAAGTACAATGGGATCCCAGCTCTTATTTGCAACCTGCAATAACTAAGCCTTTTACAATATTTTACAAATTCTTTAAAGTAAATACATAGAGCATTTCCACGATTTTATCTCCATTCTTTTCCCTGATACAGAAAGTTCAGGGATTTTTTTTTCCAGTCTGGTAGCATGGTATCTATTTCAAGTCAGAGTTAGCTCACATGATTTCAATTTTCTGTTCTTTTGAGATATTAGCTAAAGGGCTTAAGGAAGGCCTAGATTCCACTGTGCTAAGGTTCAGATTCTGTAACTTTGTACACACAGTTAGAAATATTCACTGCTTCAAAAAGACTGACTCTGCCAAAGTTGCACAAGAGGAGCAATGCACTTACGAAATACCTGAATTCCAGTCCAAAACAATAAAGCTACCTTTACTTCATCTTTCCATGCCAAGAAAATACAAATCAGAGTCTGCAACAACCTTTTCTAATCTCCATGTAAATTTCATCTAAAGTGGTCATTCTTGGAAAAAAAACCCTAAACAGCTTCCATGGATGTTGAAGTCAAGTTAAGGGAAAGAGAAAGCTGTTCACTCTGATTACTACTGATGATCCATTTCCTTATTTATTTATTAATTTCCTGCTATATTGGTTGTTCAACATCAGGATTGGTCCACACTTACAGGTATAATAGTCCTTTGGAACATTACGTGCCCGAATGCGAGCTGCAGGCCCAGCATACATGTAGAAATCCACCTTTTTGAAGTAATTAGTCATATATTCTAACTGTTTGCAGTAGGTCTTCTCCATCCCTGTAGCACAACATAGTGAATTATAAAATGGATTAACACTACTAAGTCCACATATTGCACAGACAAAGAAAAAGAGTGACTCAGTAAAATGAAATTGAAAAAAGAAGTATATACATTACCATGATCAGCTACAACAATGAGGTTTACACATTTGTGCAGGTTTCTTTGTTTAAGTCCATTCATGAGCATCCCCAGTGCTTGATCTGCTGCCTGTAAGGCTTTGATTACCTGTGAGATAAACCAGTTACATCTAAGATCCTTAAAGGCTGACCTTTTTGCCTTCATGCAAATAAAAATATCATACTTTTGGGTTACAAATTAGCAAACATTGAAGTACAGTATTAGGAATACTTAAAAGACAGCTCTGAGAATTTGCCAGGCCACATGCTTCTAAATATCACTTTGCAATATAATTAAAGTTCAGTCTAAATATAAATATTAATATCTTTTTCTAATAGTATCATCTGAAATTATTTTCTGCCAGTCTGTTTGGTTTATAGTTCTTTTGATTCACACACAGTGTTGGAATCATAACAGTGGGCTCAACCACAGGCAAAAATTCCTAATAAAAAGTCATAAAACAGTAATGGCAATTTTTTATCTACCATCCTTTCCAGGTCTATAAACGGGTTAGGTTCCTAGTACAACACCATTTTTAGTGCAATTAAGTATAAGAAAAATATAGAAACTACTTACACCAGCACTAACTGGTCCAAACGAATGTCCAGAAGAATCTGGTTCTTCAATATATAAAGTGTATAAATCAGGCCTTGAGTTAGAAATAAATAAGAATGGAACATAATGAGAATTTAGAGGTAGCATTCAAAAAGAACATTTCCACTAAAAAAA
>VZRQ01009360.1:870785-893139 GCA_013397975.1 Machaerirhynchus nigripectus | reverse complement strand
AAAAAAAAAAAAGGCAATATTAAATGACATTTTAAAAGGAATTACAAATAACCTCTTTAAAACTTGATAAAAGTCCATACAGCAAAAATGATCATCCAACTTCCACTGAGTTTCGTAATTAATCAACATGGGCCCTTTAAAATTACAATTTCAGAAACAATATCCAGTGTCTTTAATGGGTAACCAGAAACTACTCTGGAAATATTCAAGATCTCAGGCACCAGAGCAAACAATCCTTTTTGAGATGTAAATGGAACAATCTGAAAGATTTGTTCATGTAAATGAACCATCTGAAAGAGCTCTTCCTGACTAAGCAATGAGGCTCTAGAGAGCATCTCTTAACTGTAAATACATTAGGATTTTATTAGCAAATTATCATATAAAATATTTCATTTCTTTACATGTCACAAAGTTAACACCACAATCAGCACTGACGTTTACTTTTCACCCTGAATTACTTCCTGCAATTACTTTCATGTATTTAACATTTCTTGTGCAATAGCCTTCATATAAAATCTTCCATCCATACATTTAGAATAGAAACTGAATGTTCAATGTTTCCTATAGGCCATGCACCAAGAAAAAAGACACAACAATAAAATAAAACTCATACAACAGTACATCCTGTTCCGATGTATATTCACTTTTTAATCTTTTGTACCTACAGTCTTATCATAGCTATACTTACAGAACAGGCTTAAGTCCAGCAAATAATCGTTTGAAATGGTGAGGAAGATTCCATGTTTCACAAACACCAGCAGAAATTTCAATTGCTAAGTGTTAAAAGCTAAGCTATAGTCTCACAAAGCAGGTAGATACTACAAAGCGTTACCTCTCAGGTTGGGCATTATCAAGCCATTTCAGTATTCCTGAAATTCTCTCTTCATATGGAATCGAACTTAAAAAAAAAAAAAAAAATTTAAAAAGATGTGACGTCAACAAGACTTTATGACCACTTCTAATTCCTAGACACAGAAAAAGTGTCCATACTCTAGTCATATATTAAAGTCACAGATCTGGAACTAAGAATGACGCATTTTAACAAGGTACAGCAATTAATTTCATTACTCTCATTTTTAATTGAATGTAAGTCACTTTAAGTGGTAAATTAGACAGACCCTGATTTTGAAAACACAAACCTGTGTTGGTGGGACTTTATAAATACATATTTAAAAAATATGTAAAAAAAGGTATTTTAAGTTCAGGAAATAAAACTGAAACACAAAGTAGGATAATTTTTGTTCTTTTCAGCATGTATAAGCCTTGGACTTTCATATTTTAAAAGTAAGTAATAATTCCATCAAAGTCTTTGTGAGATCATGCTTTTTTTCCTATGAAAGAATTCACCCATTAAACAGCTCTGCTTTCCCTCAGTCATGCACAAGCTGTTAGTTACTCACAGTACTCAGGTGTTTTCTGAGTACCAATCCTACACATCACAGCAAAGTCTGTTATCTATAGAGACTTATGGTTCTATGTTTGCTTCAGATTATCTTTCTAAATGTGAAGAGTCATGGGAAATACACTGCAATCATCACAATCATCAAAAATCTAGCAATAATTTACTTATATCAATGCCTTCCATAGCAAAACAAGCAAACAGCAAGAAACACAAACAGGAAAAAAAACCACATCAAAAATAAGGCCACAAAAACTATGAAGGCAATTGCTACTTCACATGTGCAACCTTTGAATGAATTAGGAAAAGCCATACAAGAACTATGATTCAACAGCTGTGTGCACATTATCAAACATGAAAGCAAAGCCAGAGGTAATTGATTTAGAGCCCCTCTTCCTTCAGTAGCTTCCCTATCCAGCATTCTCTCTTCAATAATTTCTGCCTCCCATAGCCTCTTGCTATGGCTTCCTAGTTTGTGTTCATCATCTTACGGTACAGGTTATCTGTAAGCTTATTCTCAACTGCAAGTATTTTTAAAAAGCTATATAATACCTGTTGATTTTATGCATGGAAATACGGCAATCATTGGTGCAGCTTAGCAGGGGGTACTTAGCAGTTCCAAGATGCTCTCCTACTGTTTTGCAGCTGGCTGAAACTTCCAAACTGTCTAGGAGAGCAGAATATACACTGCCCTTTGACTTCCTCACTGTGAATCGCCTGAACGGTTTTGAAAATTTCAAGTGTTTCGGTAGTTCCATGACATAACCAGGATAATGTGACATGGCACTTATCTGTCAGACTTGTTTAAAAATCTTGTAGTTTATTTCCTTCAACTGTCAAATAGCAGTCTGGTTTTTGGGGTAATCTGCAGGAATTTAGTACAAGCCCTATAAAATCTTACCGATTGTATATGGTGTACAAGGTGGGGTATGTTCCCTCAATTGGAACATCAGAGCCTGGCCAAAAGAAGGTGCCTGCTTTTAAATTCTGGTACATTGCTGTCAGCCAGACCTTTGGGTAAAGATACAAGCAAATTATTTTTTGTCGCCACTGGAGGACCTCAGATCACAAAAGTAAAAAATGTGCTGCAATCATATATCTTCCATCTCCTTTCACACATCACACAGTTACCTCATGACCATATCATGAAGTTTTGTTTCCTACGTGCACATTCTGAAAAAAAATTAGTAGTGTGGAAACCATGATGCTGTCATTCCTTGGATATTCTCAGCATAAAAAAATACCATATAGGTATTTCCATAGCTGGCAATGGGCACTGAACATCTTTCCTGTGGCAAACCCCAGGATCAAGAAGATGGAAGAAGCTGCCTTAGAGATATTCAGGCTTGACATTAGGGAACATTTTTTTACACATACAGTATCAAACACTGGAACAGGCCTTCTAAAGAGGTTGTTGCTGCCCTACACCTATCAGTGTTTATGAGGCATTTGGACAACACCCTTAAAAATGTCACCTAAAATTTGGCCAGCCCTGAGTTGGTCAGGCAGCTGGACTAGATGATCACTGTAAGTCCATTCCAACTGAAATACTCTATTCTGTTAGTTTCATTTTGTTTTGTTTTGTATCTATTTCTATTTCAGATATA
This sequence comes from Machaerirhynchus nigripectus, assembly GCA_013397975.1. Classification (NCBI taxonomy): domain Eukaryota; kingdom Metazoa; phylum Chordata; class Aves; order Passeriformes; family Dicruridae; genus Machaerirhynchus; species Machaerirhynchus nigripectus. Next base: position 890,133 of record VZRQ01009360.1, on the reverse strand, counting down.
GATTCTAATTATATGATTTTATTATAAGAGGACGTATTTCTGTTAATCCTAAAAAAGTGCAGCTCTTGTTGTGTTACAACATGATGTAATCCTTCAGGAAAAATACAGCACCAAAACCTGGGTATTTGAGTGTACAATAAACACGGCCACACAGACACACATAAATGCATATTAAGTAGGTATACTACATATTGCATATGTTTGGGGTTTTTTTCAGGACCATTATTAGAGCTTGATATTTCTACTAAATTAATAATATTAATCATAACCATAGGTACAATTCGGGGTTGTTATGAAATGCGCCTTATGTTATATATAACTGACATTTTTTTTGGGAATTAAGCTCTTTGCTACTCCCCTCCTTCCTTTTAAATGCCTGGGCATTTGCAAATAGATATAAGTGTATTTGTAAATAGATGCAATTTGGAAACCAATTTCATTTTGTAGCAAGCTGTCAAAAGACAAACAAAAAAAATACCCCAAAATCAAACCACATCAAAAATTTACTATGACTCCCTGTGGCAAGAAATCCATTCCAGTACTAGCCAAAATATTTCAGTCTTTTTTCACTAACTGCCACATCAAGTGAAAATTTTACATCTCAGAATTAACATTTTAAGAGTCCTTTTACTTTCATAACAAGCAAACTACTTTGTAGGCAGCCTATTATATGAAGCCTACAGGTTATTTAGTACTTGCTGCAAATATATTGCACAGTTTTGAATTTTATTCCCTTTTTGTTTTATTATATGACACAAACCACTCTGGACACAAATACCGTAGGAGAAACAAACCTACTGGTTGTCCTTTCCACCATGCAGGTTTGAATTTTTCCTCCCCTGAAAGTGAGAAGTGTGCATTCAAGCCTACATCATACATGTTGTTATCAATGATACCATGAGATTCTGGATACAATCCCTGTAAAATGAAAATAAACAAAATAAAATGCTTAGTCCTAAAATCAAACGGACCCTAAACTATGTTTCAATGCACAGTGCTACAATTTTCAACAAAGAGTTTTATTGTAAAAACAGAACACTTTCCTAATTCACAGAAATGATCAGCTTCCTGCCAATGAATTCAGTGTGCCCATCAAACTCCTGAGTTTCCTTCCCAGCCCAGTTAAAACCTGACGTGCTATAGATTAGGTACCCTGTATGTCATGTGGCTGTATATCAGCTGCCAAACCCACCCTAACAAATGCTATCATCAAAAGGCTGTGTCCTTACCCATGCTCACCCGTATCCAATTAAACTGACAAGGATCAGGAATAACCAGCTCACAGGCCAGGGTGAGATAGCACACATGTATAGCCACACAGATCATGCCTGTATGTACCATCTCAGCATCTCTCTTTCTCTCTCTCTGTTATATCTATAGCATGAGTTCCCATGTCCCACAAAAAGACAGGCACCACAAAATCCTTTCTGTGTTATACAGATAATGAAAAAGAAAAACAAAAATTCTCACTTACTGTGACAATAGTATAGTGGTTTGGAAAGGTTTTTGTGGGGTAAGCAGCTCTCATGTATTTTGAATGTGTGCCACATGTTTCTGCAACAGATCAAGGTATTAATATACATTTTCTTCTTATTTTTTAATTAAAAACAAAGTGTCTTAAAAACAAACAAACCAAAATCACCACAATCAGTTGCTGTGGTTTTAGATGGAGAAATGTCACTCCAAGGCAAGACTCATACAACCCTGGTGCCTCCTTGTGAGCTAAGCCTACTGTCCCATTGCAGTCAGTGAACCTGGATGCCCCATTCAGCTGCCTAAAGCCTAGCGGCCTAAGGTCCATTGAAAAATCTTTAATGATCCTGTCTGGCCTTCAGATGCTGCTTCTACATCCTGTCTGCCACCCCAAGTAAATTTCTCAGATAGTTCTGAGATCCAAAATGGCCTAGATATACATGTTTATGCAATGAGACTGAAGCCTGAGGTCAGACCAAACAAGATATTCTGCAGAACTGACTGGTAACAAGCAGAGAAAGACTCAGTGGCTTAAGCACTGGAGCCAGGTGCCATTTGCGGAAACCCTCTAATGTCCAAGACATTTGCATGAAAGCTGACAGTTTTGATGCAAATCCCTTCAAGATCTGTGTTCTCCTGACACAGCTGCTGAAGGCCATGGCACTGTGAAGTATACTAAAAACACAGATTAAGGCAACGATTTGTCCTGTGGCAGCCTCTGTCTGTTGATGGAGCTGACTTGTCCTCTAGGCTCTTGCACTGCTCTGTACAGACGATATTAACTATAAAGGCACTGACTTCAATGAGCAAGCAGACATCTCACACACAGACACCTCCAAGAATATGTCTAAAGGTAGGTGTTCTGCCCCGGAGTGAATCCCACCCCAGGTGTCCTACCTGTATCTCCAAACATTGCATTATTTTTCATCAATCAAAGGTACTCAGCACACAAACATCTACAATGTCTAAATCCACTGTAGAATCCTTTTTTACCCACAAAACAAACATGTGAGGACTGGAAGATGCCTTAACGCCATTTTTGCATCTAACTCACAGAGACTACAAAGTTCTATATTAAGCTGTAACCAGATTATTATTTCATTCATGCTCAAACGCACTTTAATAATTGATGTAGAGCATTTCAGTCAAAGAAGAGAAGCTGATTTTAACTAAGCAACCAAAACAATGAAAGTGTAAAATTTTTCAACAAAACTATTCCAGTGTGATACAGAAGAGAAAAAAAAAAAAAAAAGCTTAGAGGGCGTTTGAAGAAGGGTTGAATAATTGATGAAGATATGAGAAATCCAGCAAAATTTTCTATGGATTTCTCTTGCACAATAAAGGATTTCTATTAATAGTGTACGTATTCTATAACAACTACCTTGATTAGCTCCACCTAAAGTTCTAGGTTAAAGGAGTTTAAATAGAGAGGAAAGATTTTATACTACAAATCAACATTACATTTTTTCTTTTGCAAGGAAAGAAATTTCCCTTTCTTGTAGATTTCTGAGTAATATAAGCATGAATGTGCATAAACAAGTGCTCAAACTGACCACAAATATGAGCAATGCTGAATTAGACCTGTTCTTGTTTCAAAAGATTTCTTGGAAACATAGACATATTCGTTCCTTTTGCCAGTTTGGCATTTCCTTTTCACCTTGTTTCAAAAGACTGGAACTGACTACCGACTTCAGAATTCGTGACTCCTTCACTGATTCAACTCCTTCAGATGTCAGAATGACATCAGAGAATAAACCACTTGCCCGAGAAGCCAGGTTTGCGCATCGGTTCAAGTTCATGTTTCTGGATACTCTCATTATCCACAAACAAGACTGTTAACTATTCAGTAAAACGTAGTACATCATAACATCCATGGGAAATTTTCAAATGAGCACAATAGAAACACAATGCAATATACTCAGAACTGATAAAAATACTGTCAATTTAGATTATTGCTGCTGAGAAGAAATTAATAAATATGCAGACATTTAGTCCACGTACAAAGTGTCTGGAGATCTGAGCTCTAAAATATTCAGGAAATTTTAACCACATGTGCACTAATGGATCTCACTTTTTAGAGCCCTTTATAGCACAAGCTGAAGATATTCAACTTACTCTTCCTCACAATATTCAGATATACTGGAAAATGGTTACTTGAGCCTTACTGCAATAATATCAACATATTACCATCTTAAAATACCTGACTTGAAAAAATGAATCTTTGAGGAAAATTTCCCAGTAACCCAATGCATTTCTTCTTAGTATGTTCTAAGTATATTCATCTTAGTGTGTCCTACATATCTTTAATGTTCAACTCCTTATCAGCTATTTAGTTACTTTTTAATGAAGTACCGAGAATGCAGAAAATCCTTATCTGGAAATTTTTCTCAGTTTTAAACTGTATTTTAATGTATATTTCAAACTGTGTATTTAATAAAAAGCTGCTGATGAATATTAGAGGCCTTGTTAAAAAAAAATCATGCTTGCTGTGCACAAATACAAGAAGCAATGCAGAACATATAATAATGAAAATATACAACAGATGAGAGACCTAATTTGTTATTTTTTTATTGCTGAGCAACACATATCCATGACAGTAGCAAAAGGGACCAGAGAGGGTGCATGAAGACTTTTAAAGAAAACGGTAAAACACCCTTGGTAACTTACTGAGTTTTTCAATATTTGGCAGCAAAGAACTCCAAGTTTGCAAATATTCTGCTCTAAATCCATCCATTGAAAAAAGGATAAGTGGTGTGCGAGTAAATCTGCAAGAAAATATGTTTATCATCATGAAGATGTTTGGAGAGATGGTGACTTTTCATATTGACAGTTACATATTGACATCAGGCAGTAATCACTATCCCAGTTTGTTTCTTATTAACAGTGGTCTTTCCAAAACACAGAAGCACTGATTTGAATCTGAAATTAAATGGATCTCTATATAGCAATGCTGTCTACAGCACTTAAAAAAGCCCCCCTCCACTACTTTCTGAGCTTTAGCCTACGAAACTGTGTTAACTCAGCCAGTTATTTGTTAACCTAAAAAGTGTATTTTTATACCAAGGAACCCACAAAGAAGCTACAACTCTAATGGTCTTACTGTTATAATTAAACTACATTGACAGTAAAATAAAATAAAATAAAATAATGGATAATGTCACAAATACCATAACTGAAACAGAAATTAATTCATTTTTCTTTGAGGACAACTTTTAAATGGTGTTTCTGCCCAATCTCTACCTATGATTCTGAAACACTGCACAAATGGCAAAATGGTTTCAGCATTTTCAAATATACAGCTACTTCATAGCTTCCTTTTTAACACATCTTTCTTCCTACAAGTAATTGGAGCAAAAAAAAACCCCAAAGAACCCTGTTGCCTAAAGAAATGCAATCACAGATTCTAAGAGTTATTACAGACTGCAAAAGGTGACTTATCTGAATTGTCAAAGATACGATATGGTAACATAAAATGGACTGTGAACAATTTGTGATAAATGAACCTTGAGATAACTCTCACGATTTTTCCAGGTCTTTGCAAACTGAATTTCAATCTGAATTTGAACTCCTGTACTCTGCTCTAAACTGTAAATGATCAATGAATGTGGAACAAGATGACAAAGGTTTTAGAAAGAACAAACATTCCTAGCCACAAGCAATTTCTACAAAATATTCCTCAGCACAGGGACCTTGCTCTGCATAAATATGAAAACCTGTTTCAGAACACTGGCATATATCTGACCATCTCTAAGATTTTATTTGCTAAGAAGACAAATTTCTTTATCCTACCCAACTGGACACTGAGGAGTTTCAATTGACACACATGGTTCTTCTACCCAAGATATTTCACCTAAAAGGAAAAAAAAGTTAGCACTGACACACACACACACCTCCCCCCCCCAAAAAAAAAAAAGCATCTACCTGGATGATCTTTTTAAAGCTCTTCTTGTAACATTTTCTGCTTTAACAGAAATGTAGGGCTAAAGATACCTTTAGAAACAATTCAGTGCAACCTATTAGGCCCTCAAACCCTGAAAGGACCAGTGCTCACAACTGTAAGTTAAAAACAAAGCATATATACTACGCAGACAAGCAAACAAACAAAATGGAGAAGAAAACACTATGAAAGCTTAGGCTTTTATTGGGTTTTAAATGAAAAACATTCAAACTGTATCCTGTCCACACCACTTATTCCTTTTTTCCTTTCTGCGTATCACTGACACACTTAGAAACAAGCCCAGGGCTCCCTTTAGCACTTCTTTTCTTTCTGCATGTTGTGGTTTAACCCCTTTTAACTTTAATTTGCATTTAGGTAACAGGAGTTGCCTTAAATTTATTCCCTTCCACAACACAAAGGAATTCTGATAACAGATATTATGTGATCAGCATACTCCTCAAGTATTATTCCTGTAACTGAATTATACCAGTGCTATTCTTCATGTGTTTAGCTGGAGCCAGTAGGAAACAATTAGCCAGGAACAAGATATTAAAAAATAAGTAAAACTTAACAAATCCATTCTAAAAACAGATTTATAATAAAAAGGATGGGGAATTTTAAATTACGGATGGTTACTACAAGATGTACCTCAGATTGTCTCCAACTATTTTGGTGGGAAAAAAGGAAAAAGAAAAAAGAAAAAAATGAAACAATGCAAAGCCCCCACATGGTATACTTCTGCAATATCCAAATCATTCTATCTTTCTTACGAAAGACACAATTCTCAGTGTTCTCCAGAAGCTCTCTTTTTCACAGTCAAAAATACCAAAAGCTTCACCTCAAAACATCTTAATTTTCCAAAATGTCAATCAGACTCTAGTCTTGAGAAACAAATCTACCTTTATATTTTCCATGTTTGCCCATCTATTTAATGGAATGATTTATATTTAAAACTTTTTGACTTTTGATTTACCTTGGCAAACGGTATAGTAATTTACACAGCAGTCTTTTTTCTGCAAGCAGTCATCAGAACAAGAACAGTAACTTCCAGGTATTCTTGTCTCACCACAACGGAAATTAGTGCACTTCCAAGACTGGGCTGAAAATTCAAAAAAAAATATTATGATTCAGTTCACAGAACCTCATGTAAACTTTGCATGGAAATAGCTCAAACAGGTAAAGAAAAAAAATTCGTTATTTACATATACTGTTTGAGTTGCTTTAGAAGTTCTGTCTGGAAGGAAAACTCAAGATTTCATTTAACATAAAAAGCCTGTTTCTTTGGCCATTGAATGGTAACACAGAGTCAAAAAATAATTTATTTTACAAAGGTGTCCCCCAAGTCATTTCCCTCGATGTCTTCCATCCTTCCAAAAAGATCTAGGGAAAAAAAAACACCAAAAAACCACTCCATATTTCTTTTAGAGAGGAGAAAGAGAAGCAAACTGATCTTTTTCATGCTCTTGCACAAAAGTTCCAGCAGAGAGCAAAAAAAAGGAGAAGTAAGGGCTGAAGCAGGCAGAAAAAGCAATAAGTCTGAAGAAATATCTGAGCAGCTGCTGGGAAAGCAGAGACAGTAACTGGAGAGGAGCCTGGCCTCAATGCAGAACCAGGCTGTTCCCCTGGAAGACAAGTGGACTCCTCCAATCCCAGGCACCCACCAAGGAATGCATGAGGCTGGAGAGCACAACTGACTGGGAAACATGCCCTTATTTTCAAAAGTGCAAGAGGTACTGGCACAACAGGGCTGCTACAAGGGCCCTGCTTAAAGATAACTCATGATTTCTGCTCATGCTCATCTTCAGCTTTATATGTGCCATGAAATATGCACGGCAAATGCTTTGGTTATCCATAAGGGACAAAAACACGGGGATCTGATTTGAGAAAGACACAGGAAGATTTTGTGTCCTGCCAGGTCACCAAGTTACAGCCCTCTAGCCACCTGATTACAGAGGCAGCTTGACTCTGCCACATCCACCTGAACAGGAATAACTTTACTGTGAGGGTGACAGAGCGCTGGAAAGGTTGCCCAGACAGGTTGTGGAACCTCCTTTCCTGGAGACATTCAAAAGCTGCCTCGACACAAGCCTCAGCAGTGTGCTCTAGGACCCTGCTTGAGCACGGAGGTTGAACTAGATGACCTCCAGTGGTCCATTCCAACCTTAACCATTCTGTGATTTTGTGATTTTTGTCACATTTTCCTCCCTCAGAAATGGGACATGACTTCTGTGTATCTGCGTAAACATGAGAACTACCCATTTCCTATTGCAATCACATGAAAAAACAAATTCAAAATAAAATGGACACGAGTGAGCACTGCCTGTAGGGTAACTTACTGGGCTCCACACAGGTGTCCTCATAGTCCCAGCAGCAATCCTGACGCTCTTTGCAGCCGCTGTCGCACTGGCAGCCGGACATACCGTTTCCGTGTGGCTCATTGCACTTGTGTCTGCAGCTGACTGTAAGGAGAAGGCAGCGAGGCTGAGTGCTCAGATAACCCTGTCCCAGGCAGGTTCATTAAACAGGTCATGGATATGGGCTGCAGGGCGAAATGTGCTGAATAATTTCCCAAATCCGGTTCCCTAGCCATTTTCCAATACGGTCGCTAGCACACGGGGCAGCAAGGTGCAAGCAAGGCTGTAGGAATCCCTCTGGGAGCTGAAGGTCCTGACAGCTGCTGGGACCATGCTGGCCCACAGCCTTGGGGCAGGGCTGTTTCTGCAACAGGTCTCTCCAGGACCACTGGCACAGGAGGCAACGCCAGGGTGTCCCACACTGCCAGCACAAGGAAGGGGAGACTGGCATCTCCCCTGCTCATTTCTTGGTCTGAAATAAAAGAGGAAGAGTGACTCCCACTTTGGATGTTCCGTAATATGCCTGCATGGGATGGGAGCTCCCTCAGGGCTGGGTACCAGGGCCATGGGGGCTCCCCAGGGGCAGCTGGGCAGGGACCAGCAACCAGGACCCATCCGACCACTCCAGCCTGGAGCAGGGCAGCTGAGGTGGCACCAGAGCAGCCCCACACCAGGCACTGGGCACTTCCCTGGCAAAAGGGACAGGTCAAGGCCAGGCTGTTGGCCTGTGACTGGGCCTGGCTCAGCAGGACTCATGGATGTGCAGGGCAAGGCTGGAGCTGGAGGCCATCCCAGCGGGGTCAGTGCTGAGACAGGGCAGGTGGCCCCTGGGCCCTGGGCAGGGTGGGGGCAGCCTGGGGGAATCTCCTTTCCTGGACACATTTAAAAGCCATCTGGACCCAATCCATAAACCTCATTAGTGCACCCAGGACCCTGGCAATATCTCTGCTACTTTATCATTTAAATGTCCCTTAAAAATCTGTAGGTTTGATTGTTATAATTAAAAGAAAGACAATAGTCCAAATGAGGGGCCTGGTGGTGGAAGTTGAGACGTGTATTCCTCAGCACAGCTCTGACACCTTTGTGCAGGGTGAAGGGACAGCTCTGGGTCTCCTGAGGACACTTGAAGACAATCCCCAATCTCCAAAGATCACTTGCAGTTCTACACCAGCCTCTACACGGACAAGCCTTTTGTCCAAATTCTCTGTACTCCAGAAGTACTATTTGAACCATGCTGAGCTCCTGCATTTCCAGTCTTCTCCAGTCACACCGTTAGACAGGAATAGGTATAACCATCTACTCAGGTTTGCTGGGGCAATTCCCTTATAACTGCCACAAGGCTCATGCTTTTGCAGGATGCCCCTGCCTACAAATTTGGGCTTTAGTATCTACTTTGTAAGTCCATGCAGAGCTAAAATTATTTTCAAATGATCAAAAACCAATTACGGTTCCACTTCATCTTATTTGCTAGGCCCATGGTATTGAAAGACTTCAGAAGGATCTAAGACTTGATGAACTACTAGGTAAACAAGTACAATACGTGTTGACGAGCAATGAGAAAGAGACTCTGCTTCTTTGAACTCCTCCAGTGTGGGATTACTCTTGTTTTGATTGTAAAGGAAGTATTTTATTCAATTCACAGTGTGTTGTGCTTTTTGTTCTCACCCTGAATGGTCCCCTGACATCAAAACACTACTTTGTTTTTCTAACTAAAAGATGCCATTCCATCGAATCAAGCCACTATCCCCTTTTCACTGTAGCTTTACAGAAACTGAAGTTTTCAAAGAATATTCATTATCAGTGTTGTCATCAGCTACTTGAACTATGCCAAATATACTCAAAGCATGAGTCTTGAAGATGATCTGATGATATTTCTTTCACAAAATATTGTTTAAATAATTGCAAGACATTATATGTAATAACACATATCTCAAAGTTTCTGAAAGTATTAACATAATAAAACTTACAAACGTGCTGTGAACTTGGTTTCACATTTCTGGAAAGATCAGCAAGGCTCTTGGTGGTTTAGGATAGGTTTTTCCAAGTATAGATTGTGAGTGTTCACTTTTTATACAATCCAACTTGAAAAATTCAAGAACTTTATTTTCACAGGTGGTGACTTTTCACAGTTCGTTTACATTACACTATAAAAGAGCCTTTGCTGAAAGCCTTTACCAGATCCAGATCACTGGCAATTATGCTAAAAGTATCATAAACATACCTTGCTCCTTGTTGAGTCCTAGTCCTAAACCTAGTCCCAGGGATACAGCCACCAAAGCACAGAGCAGAACCTGTCACACAGACATACGGAAACCAACATTCACAAATGTGATAAACTGTTACGTTTATTAGAAATTAACCCTATTATTAATATTTCTATGAATGCGTGATTTCTTAAGAGCTAATCCTTTCTCTGAACTTCATCCAAAAGTTGAGCCTGAAGATAGGAGAGGCACAATAATTATAACCTTAGGAGCTGAGGCTCTAATGCTGCACTTTTAACCTATGGCCAGCTGTAATGTTGTAATTGGGGAAATCTTTGCTGGGGAAGATAGTAGAAAGTAATTAATGTCTTTAACTGTTTTCCAAATTCTTTATCTGCACAAATAAAGGTAATTCCTTTTATTTATCTTCTGGTTTTACCTGAAATGATCTCAAGGATTTCTTAAGAGATTTGGCTGGACTGAGGCTGCAAGTGTAAAATTTTCACCCACATGACAGTTTCTTATAAGTCACCCTGTTAGCAAGGTTAGAGGAAATTGGAGAGAGAGTAACAGCCCAAGGAAACTCGTAACAGAAAGCAGCATAACTTTTGGGAGACTGGGGGAGAGCTGAGGAAGCCTTTATCAGCTCCATAGACACCCAAGACAAATGGCAAGGCATGCTGGCTGAAAGGTGCAAATGACAACCCTCTCAGAGTATTTTGTAGTTTATGCACTTTCATCTTGGCTAGATAATCGTGGGAAAGAAAATGCATATCACAGAAAAAATCACCATGAACCAGCCTAATTTATGTCCCATTTTTGCCTTTTGTTTTCTGCCATTTCCAGGATTCAACTGACCGATCCCTGGAAATACTAAGTTTAAAAATAAAGTAGAAACGAGAGAGGGTTACTCTCATGCTCGGTGTTATTGTAATGGAGCCTCTTATCTTAGACTACAGCAACTATAAGGAACTGAGAACAACTGCATGTGCATCCCCTGATCTTTGCTGCTGCCTGTCCTGCCTTGCAGGTGCTGGGCAAAAGCGAGGCAGCAGGGAAGGCTGCTCAGTTCTCAGGTGTGGGTGTACATATTGTCATCTTTTTCTCAAGCAACACCAAACACTAGCAACGCCATAGTTACTTCCTTCACACTTTCCCCTTCTCACCGTTACTTTCTTCCTGCTGCTTACTCACAGGATTTAGTACAGATGTACCTCAAAAGGAGTGGAAATGGAATTAGTGAGAGAACGGGGTGAGAGAGACGGAGTAAAGGTGTGTGGAAAGATTGCCCCAAATGGCAGAAATGCTGAAGTCCCTTGAAGAGAGACCTCAGGTGTAAAGGCAGCAGTTTATTATACATCCAGTCAGCAGGGACTGAGAATCATGGGGTTTATTTGGGCTAGACCAGCAGCCACTCTTTCTGGGCAGGGAGGATAACACTTAAAGTCACTATGGCTTTACCCTTCATTTTGATTAAAACACATTTGTAACTGAAATAAATAGATGATACTAAATTGAAGTAGAAACTGAAGTACAGCTATTACAGCAATAAACATTCCCACTTTTTCAAGTAATGAGACAGCTGAAGTAAAACCCAAAAACTTCTATCAGGTATACTGATAAGATGTTGCACTTATTATAAGTACAAACAAAGTATTATTTACACAAACACCCTTGATTTTGGGATGTTCATTCTTAAAGTGAAATAATGTTGGTAGCACCTCTACAAATCTTCAGGCTAACCACGGCTAACTTTTATGACTAAATTCAGGATTACAACTATTTATTCATAGAAAAGTTGTTCCTAGCACATATGCTCTGTTCACTGGAGGACTTACTAGACAGTGTGACTACTATTTGTGAGTATACAATTCTCTGCCTAAACTTTCAGGAAAAAGTTGCCAAGAAAGTATTTCGTGCATTAGATTTATCAAAAACATAAATTGTGTGGAATATTAACAGTTTACATCTCCAATATTTAGATTTTGGGTTTTGTATAGCCGGGCATTTGAAAACTAGTGCATCTGAAAGAATGAGTATGTTTTAGGATACTTAAATTTCTCACTTTACTCTTCCAAGTACCTCTTGAAGGTATAATTTCCTTTATAGTTATGCAGTTTTCCCACATTGTTTCTCATGACTTATTTTTCACTGATGACTTCTCTTCTTTTTCTTTCACAATTTCCAGTATTTCCCTCATATTTTATGCAATCCTTGCACAATACAGCATTAAATAGGAAACAGCACTATGTCAAATTGTTCTGATGACACAGAGCTGAAAAGTATAGTAGCTTGACTCTCTTTTCTATAGGGCTGTTTTCAAAATTAAGTTGCAAGTCTTTCAACAATCAGTATCTAGTTTTCTCTAAATTTTAATTTACAAATGCAAGAGCTTGTGCAAACATATACACGTATTTAATGTTTGTTTCTATTGTGGTCACAAACAGAAGATACAACAGAAGATTTTAAAAACATAACAAAAAGCCTACACTTTATTATTTACAAGGCAGCTGCATGGCTCTTTAAGCTTCATGGAAGAGGTCAAGAGTTGACATTATATTTGAGATGTGGGACTGACAATATGTACAAAACGTTTCATTAGGCTTTTCCCATGCCTTGCTTCCTGAGTGTTTCTTGCCAACGATTTTCCTATATGTCCTGTTCCGTTAATGACAACTTTAAAGATACAAAAATAAGCAAAAAGAAAGCGTGGTTACTTTGGCCACAAACACATCTGTTTTAAGACAATATCTAAAACAAAGTATAGAAGAAATGTCTTCACTGTGCAAAAGAACTGTCAGGTTAATAAAGTACGACAAAAACTGCCAGTAAAAAAAAATTGCTTCATACATACCAGAAGAACTTTAAAAATGTGCCAGTGAAGTTAGTGCAGTTTCAGTGACACACTCATGCAGTAAAATTTTAACTACCAATTACCAAGCTACCTTGAATGATTATACTAATACAATGAAACGTCAAAAAATCCTGCAGATTTAAGAACTGGTAAACTAGCAGCCCTGAAGAGCAGCACCTACTTACAGCACAGATGACTTTGTATTTAAAGACGGTTTTTTTCTTCACGTACTCTCCTGGATTTAAAGATATCTCCTCCGAATATCCTCCGTGATCCCTGGTTATACCATCCCCAAGCTCCATTTTGTCGAGATCTGTCTCTCGTCTGTGTCTTCTGCCTTCCTCAGCCTCCCCAGCTGGGTTAGCTGCGAGTGAGATGCTACTTCTTCTTTAAGAGTTCCTAGTACTTTGCTCATAGGTCTCTTTATGAGATCTCAGCTTTTGCATCAGTGTTAGGTTTGCAAGAAGCCAAAGGAAGCAGGAAAACTACTCTGAAAGGTCAAAGGCTGAAAAGCATTATCTGTGTTCAGGGAACCTGATTGTTCAAGATAAGAACTGCATTAGGCAAACACTTAAGTGGAGAGTAGAAGTAATATGTTGCTAAGCAATAAAATGCAAAAATACTCAAGTACTCAGCTATTTGGTTAAAAGCTTGTCATCCAGAGAATTTATCCTCAAAGAAAGTGTTAAATATACGAAACCAATACGAAAGGAGACGGGTTTTTCTTACTTCTGTGTTCTGTGTCACACCTATGTTTTAAGATCCTTTTCCTTATTTAGCATCAGAGGATTCTTCCCGTTTAGTTTCAATCCATCTTTGTCTCAACTTTTTTCCACTTTTTACATGTTTTACTTTTAGTAGTTATAACTGTGCAAATTAAAAGCGAATGGTATACAGCCAAATCAAATTCAATTTTAAAAAAGCCCAACTTTTTGTTTAAGTACAATTTAAAATCTGTTTGTTTTTCAACCTGATGGTTAATGGAAGGACTGGCTGTTAGGAAAATGTACCTACATATCCTACTAGGACTATGGATGTGTAACTATTCAGATCTTGATCTGATTCTAAATCTGAGCACCGCATGAGCCGCAGCTTATAATAATTAAATTTATAGTGTTTATAATTACGTAAAAAAAAAATCCAAACCATGATACAAGCCGGTATGAAGAAAATTAACTCCACTGCAGCCCAAACCAGTACAATCTCCTTATTCTATACAATTTGTGTCATGCTCAAGTCCCACATTATCCAGTACCTTCCCATTAATCACACAGACACATATACACCCACCATCCTTTAATTTACAGACAGATATCACTCCCTTACTCTATGGGCCACCCCTGTAAAACATCCTTAAAATGCCCACTGAGTTCCCTTCTTCCACGACTGGGGTTCCATCTCTCGTGGTGATTGCTCAGGACAGGAGGTGTGATGTGGGGAGCTACTGGTTGCCAAAACCTGTTCAGGTTGGGTCACACCTGCAGGGATTCTTGTGAGGCTTGCCCTCTGCTCAAGTGGCTTCTGCTAGCTTCCTGCATAACACACAACTCAAACAATGAGTTACAATAGTTAAACATGGTATCCATTACAATTACCACACCTGGGCCCTTTTAACGAGGCTATAAAGTTCCTCAATTAACTCTTATTCTTACCATGCTGGGATGGGCTTACTCACGGGTTGCAGACTTTCCCTTGGTTGGAAAGCTGCTCTGCAGAAAGGGACCTGGGGGTGCTGGTCAACAGCAGCTGAACGTGAGCGAGTATGTGCCCAGGTGGCCAAGGAGGCAGATGGCATCCTGGCCTGTATCAGCAATACTGTGGCCAGCAGGAGCAGGGCAGTGATTATCCCCCTGTCCAGTTTTGGACCCCTCACTACAAGAAAGACATGGAGGTGCTGGAGCGTGTCAGAGAGGCGCAACGGAGCTGAGGAAGGGTCTAGAGCACAAGTCTGATGAGAAACGGCTGAGGGAGCTGGAGGTGTTTAACCTGAAGGAAAGGAGGCTTAGGAAGGAACTTTATCACTCTTAGCAGCTACTGAAAGGAGGTTGTAGCCAGGTGGGCCCTTTCTTCCAGGTAACAAGCAACAGGACAAGAGGAAAAGGCCTCAAATTGCACCAGGGAAGGTTTAGATTGGCTATTAGGAAAAATTTCTTCCTCAAAAGCATTGTCAAGCCGTTAGGGCATGGCTGAGTCACCATCCTTGGAAGTATTTAAAAGACATGTAGATGTGGTGCTTAGGGACATGATTTAGTGGTGGACTTAGTCTTTTCCAACCTAAACGATTCCATGATTCTATTATTCGGGCATGTAACTGCTCCACTATGGACCTATCCACAGACACTTACGGGTATATCTGCTCCAGCCTGGTGTTATTCAGAGGTCACAGCCCCCTCAACCGGAGTTCAGACTACAGTTACATATAGTTATAGCATGCCTACAGCAGTACAGGAACAGCAGCAACGACCAGGCCATCTGTCAGCCCGGGCACGTGGCCAGTGCTGTTATCAAAATGTTCCCAGGCACAGGGAAGTAAGATGATAAGCACTACGGCATACGGCAGCCACGAACAGTCACTCCATTCTAACATAGAGCAAAGCAAGCAGGTCCTCCGGTGAGAGCAGCAGCCTGCCAATTAATAGCTTAAACATCTGTAACAGCTGTAAATCCCGAATAGTACATTCCTATCAAATCTGTCATTATCTTCAACCCCTCTGGCCTCACACTGGGTGCCAAAAAGCACACTTGTGGGTTAATCTGAGCAGGCAGCTCAGCCCCACACAGCCACTCACTGTCCCCTGCTGTGGGAAGCAGGGAAGAACAGGAAGGGTAAAAATGAGAAAACCTGTGAGTTGAGATAAAGACAGTTTAACAGGTAACGCAAAGCTGTGCACACAAACAAAGCAAAATGACTTCATGGCTACTTTCACACCAGCAGGCAGGTGCTTATTCCAGGAAGGCAGAGTTCCAACACGTGTCATGATTACTTGGGAAGGCAGACACCATCACTGACCATTCCTTATGCCTTCCATTTTTCCCCCAGTTGTATTGTTGAGCACAACATCATGTGGTGTGGGGTATCTGTTTGGTCAGCTGGGATCTGATGTTCCAGCTGTGCCCCCTCCCAACCTCTTGTGCACCGCATGCTACTCAGAGAGAAGGCTCTCAGTCTGTTTAAGCATTGCTCAGTGACAGCTAAAATGAACAGGATGTGATCTCATATACTTGATTTTGCTACTTTTACCTAATTACTGCTCTAATTTGACGTACTTTACTGTCCACTTGATGAATTATGACATTCTAGGACATTTCTCACCAATAAAATGAGATTATAAAACTTAATAAATATTGACCAAGAATCCAAACTTTTCTGTTTCAAGATATAGGGCCCTTTATGTTAAAAATATTTATTTTCATCCCTACCAAAATAAAATTCACATTAAAAAAAAAAAAGCAATCCATATGATCAATAAATAAGAATGAAAAAAAAACAACAAGGAAGAAGGAAATAATTATCCTTTCTGTTCTCAGTTATTGCATCATAAATTTGAGTGACCATTCTGCATACAGACTGACTCTACACAAATGCAGGGCATGGGTACAAAAAACCCCATTGCCCTATAGTTACACTGCAGTCCTCAGTTCATCTGGCACTCTCAGGAAGAGGAAAACGATTTCAAAGAACACAGGCAGGACATGTCTGCCATATACTGTTAACAGGCATGTCAGGAAAATGGGAAGAGTAATTTCTGGATAGCAGCACTGTGTTGTAGGTGCTTTCAATTTTCAATACTAGGAAGCCAAAAGTCCTCTAAAGCCAAGAAGAATTCAACATGCCTTTCACACCATGAATCCTAAGACGACTTTGTAGTCACTGTTCATCTATCTTCTAAAATGAATGGCACTCTCTTAGGAAAAAACACTCTGAGGTTTAACGATTTTTCTCAAAAATGTTTCTTTTCACCCTTTAAAATGGTCATTTTGATGAAGGTGTTTTTTCTAGAGTAATACGATATTTACAATGATTTTGAAAAGTGCATTTCTTTTTCTGTGTCTGGATGAAGAGGGTCATTGCATCCTCAAGCAAATGCTGCTTTTCTGCCTTGTTTGGTGAGGTGTGTGGCTCTGAGTTATCCAGTACAGAGTCTAAGAGTGGTTCATGCCTTTACATTCATTCAGGTGCAGTCACTCCAGGGTTAACAGCAGTACTGTTTCTCCTCGGGGATATTTGGCTCCCTTAGGCAAAGCAGGGACCTTCGATTAGGCCTGACCGGCTGTGGCACCCCTTGCTCCCAGCTCCATCCCAATAACTAGATTCTCTGCCAAAGTGTGACAGAGATAAGTTAGTCAGGTCTTCAAGTGTGCCCTTTCCCATAAACACACCCCCCCTCCTTCACAATTGTCTCTGATGGGAAACACGATTTGTCCTAAGATAAGAATACCAAGTGAGAATTGTACTAAGAGAAGAACACCCAGTGAGCATTCCAGGAGGAATTGTCTGGGTGTTCCCATAATGAAGCATTTGACAGACAGGGAGCTGTAATGATTTGGATTGACTCTGGCATACATCAGCCTGCAAAAGTGTTTAAAATCCTACTGGAGACTGGGCCAGCTGGGCAAACTGGTCTCCCAGGCTGCAGGCAGCTTCCAGGTAGATTCCTCTATCCTGGCAGGAATGTAGGAATGGCTGCAGGGTACGTCCAGCCCAAAGATGAGGAACACTCACTTTTGGACACGTGAGTAAAAGCACCAAAATCCAGTCACAAACAGAGATAAAATCCTAAAGCTGCTCCACAGGAGCTTTGATGCTTTGCCATTGTGCATTCTGTAAGGCCAAAGACTGTAAACCTGTACATTTCTAGCTGGTTATAATATAAGCTGGTTATAATATGTTTAGACATGCTTATATTGTATACTGCTTTGGCAGTATACAATATACATATATATTGCTATATATATATATATATATGGCAGTATACAGTATACAATATACAATATATTGCTAATACAGTATTTGGATACTGTATTAGCAATAAATCGAATCATAATCATCCACATAATGTGTCATACTGTTTGTGCCTGACCAAGAGTCCTCTCTCTACTACTCTTCTACACAAAGGTAGGATCACAGGTAGTTCACTATTGTTAAAATGAGATCTGATTAGGCAAGGTGTTCATTCAGGACATATATCACCATTTGAACCTCTTTGAGGGTCCAAGGCTATTACATGGTTGAGTGGTTGAGTTTTAAAACTCAAAATTGGGTATAGTATTTGGAACAAGTTGTGAACCAGGACCCTAGCTAGGATTAGACCAAGTCTGTCTAATAAAGGTGACCAGCTAGATTTAGGCTTGCATGCTAAGTACTGTTTGGAATGCATGTTGACTGATGACCTAAAATCAAGATAAAGTTGTATTAGGCACAAAGTAGTGGACAGATTGTATGTTGTTAATATTAGGGTTGGGTAGGAATGGCTGTTAGCCCAGGAGTGTGACAGAGTAGTAAAGCAGGAAAAATGTAAGAATAGTAGACTGGTCCTCATAATAATAATAAGACACTATGATGAGTAAAACAACTTCTTTTGGGCTCAGTTTCCAGTCCTCTTACGGGTCACTGTGGGAACGGATTAGGAGCTTGACACAGAATTTGAGTATATACTTACCTCTGCATTGCCATTTTAATAAAATATGAGGTGGCCTGTCCAGGATGGACAAGTGCTGGCACTGGGTGTTAATGGGACACTCGAGAGCATGTCAGATTGTTCTGCAACAGTCTTTAAATAAGCATATGATGGAGAGAATAAAGAACATTTTTTAATAAGTAACTTCATGTTAAAACTGAAGGCAACTCAATTCTAAGAGCAAGACAAGCAAGTACAAGCAGACCTTCAATTCCATCCCCTCTGTTTTCAGTGATCCTCTGCTACATGTATATGTAGGTAAATAATACACATGTAAGCATTATTTGTTTCCTAACCAGGTATTTCCCATTCCTGACAAGAACGCACTGACTTCAAAGCATCCTGTACCTGTTGGCTACAACACATATCTCTGCTAGCTGTGCAAGTGCTAATGTTCCATGTATCACTGTCTTCTGTGGTACTTCTTAAATTTACTTACAACATTTGTCATTGTTTATGTTATGTGTTCTTCTACGCCTATTTACACAAAAGCTGTTTACATTTAAAACAAATAATTGTCTATCCAATTCCATGTGAGGTTTTCCCCCATGTGTACACCCTGCTATTTTCCACTCAACTTCAAGCCTGAAAATGTTAATTTTTCCCTGCTCTGAGGCCTCTAGTTATCAGCTTGATAGTTGATCAGACATGGAGGTGATCAGCTTTATTTTTCTCTTGAAGACGTAAGTTTGTATATGTTTACCAGCACTAGCTGGATGTTTGCAGCCAAACATCCAAAGACAGCTCAGAAAATACAGTGTCAGCATCAAAGATATACAAAATCTTAAAACTGTCTTGATTTAATATTTTACATTTATTTTTAGTATAAAAACCTCTGTGTTTGTTTA